>MDUD01007754.1:0-10412 GCA_002216565.1 Crithidia mellificae | reverse complement strand
AAAAAAAAAAGAAAAATAATTTGTTCCTGTTATTTGAAAGCGATTTAGAAACGGAGGAGAGTTGCGGGTGTCTACAGGTACACTCACCGTTGCAATGTTTCCATGAGAGTTGTTGCGTAGGTGATTTGTAGCCAACTGCAGGTATACACTATAGATCTTCCCTTCTTTGCTTATCTGTATTGTCCTGAATAGCTAATCGCGCATTTATAAAATATAGAGAGAAAGCAAAAATGAGTTATGTGGCTTCGCGTGTCTACACTTTACAAACAAAGATGCCCCAGGCTGTGTACAACAGATGGTATTTGTGTGCATGTTCAGCAGCCATATTTGTTAGTGAAAAAAAAAAAATGGCTAGTATGTTCAAGGCTTTTTGTTAAAAAAAGGTTTATTTGCCTCCGCTGCTTAGCTTAAAGGAAAAACGAGACGCCAGGTGTGTGCTGTAGGAATGGAAAGCGTTACTTTGCCGCTCTTTGTCACTTTCTTCGTCATCCCAAAGACAGGTGTGTCACCAACGTTCTTTGCAGCTGCACTAGCGTCTTTCGAGAGATCTACCAACACCTCATGCGCGCTTGGCGAGCTGCGGGAAACCGGAGAGTGACCAGGCAGCGCTGTTTCTGCTGCTGTTGCGGCTGCTGCTGCCGCAGCGGTGGCTGTCGTGGCTGTCATCACACTCTGCCGCTTCACGGACACCGTTAGAGGAGCCTGCCCTGCCACGCCCGCACCGCCACCGGCACGCATGTCTGCCAGCCGCGACGCGTCTTCTTCGCGCTGAAAGAGAAAGCGAACGCGGTGCAGCAGGTGGGAGCGCCACACGTCGTTGCGCGCCGCCTTCTCCTCTGCCGGAGGCGGAAGTCGCAAACCGAGCAAGTCCTCCGGGAGAAAAGCGTCGGCTGCGGTGTCGCGGCCGCGACGCGTGCGCACGCCGCGGTCCTCCTTCTCATTCAGCTCCACTTCGCGAGCGTGGCGGCGTGCGTCGCGGCGCTCCTTCGCACGTGCCAGGCGCTCCGCAAAACCGTCCGGCTCTTCGTTCCAGTGCGACTGCAGCTGCGCCAGCGCCTCGGCGCACGAGTCGGACGTCTGCGCCACCTCTAGCACCAACTGAGCCGCCGCGGACCCGTGCGGCGACGTCTCGTAGAAGCACCGCAGTTGCAGCTGGCAGTGGTGGGCGTGGTGAGGGATGAAGGGAAAACTGAGGGACAGCTGCGTGGTGCCGGGCTGCCGCGCGGGCGGCCGCTGCTGAGTGTTGTGGCCCCCTTCATCCCAGTACACGTCGCCTTCCGCCAGCAAGACCCGTTGCTGCTGTTGCTGCGGTTTTGACCGAGGTGAGGTGAGGCGACGTGGCAGCGGAGGCAGGGCGATGGTGAGAGTCCAGTTCGCTCCCATGTGTGTGCTGTGCATGGCGTGAGCATCTGCCATCGTCGCCGGTGACGCCACGCCTGCTGCGCCGTCGATGCCCGCGCTGACCACGGTGCTCTGCGGCGCGGCGGCTGTGAGCACGTTCTGCGTGGCGATGATGTGACCCGGCCGAATGTAGGCTGGGGCCAGCGAAGCGGAGTTGGGCACGGGGGCAGACATCGTGGCCGCAAAGGAACCGCCCCTACCTGAAACCGTTAGCCAATAGAGCGGTGCGCCACGTGATGCTGCTGCCGCCGTAAGCGTTGTATTCGTGGGAAAAGTTTTTGGTGGGTGTTTCCACACCCCCGTCCACAAATCAAACAGACCCATCCCGCCTGCGGTCTTGACAAGTGCGGACGTCTCCACCGCGGCCTTCTGCGCACTCGCGCTCCGCGTCACGGGACACGTGATAAGGGCGGTGCCCACCGCGTAACACGCCGGTGACGCGGCACTGCGCACGTCGCGTACGGCCGATGCATCGCGCTGCGCGAAGGACATCGGCGCAAAGAAGGAGCTCCCGTGCTCACTCACGTTGTACGCTGCCGTGTAGAGGTACGGCAAGAGCGCGTAGCGAACCTTGAGGTTTGTTTGTAGGGCCTCCCTAGCAGGCCCGCCCACACGCAGCCGCATCCACCACGGCTCGCCCGCGCTGTTCTCAGCCACAACAGCATCAGACACTGTCGCGTCTTCTACAGCGTACATGGCAGCGAAGAAGAGACCCGCCTGGTACCACCGCACCAACAGCTCCTCTGCTTCACGGCGCAATGAGCCGCCTGTGTGCGCAGTATCGATCTCATTCACATCGTTATCCGCGACAGCTTCCTGCGCATCGTCCGTGTCCACGCCGCCCGTGAGGGCAGGCGACGACGGCACACGCCGCGGCTGCAGCTCAGTCAGCAGCTCCGCCGTCAGCGCCGCAGCCAGGTTCGCGCCGCTGAACGGCAC
The DNA here is from genome assembly GCA_002216565.1 of Crithidia mellificae. NCBI lineage: Eukaryota > Euglenozoa > Kinetoplastea > Trypanosomatida > Trypanosomatidae > Crithidia > Crithidia mellificae. Next base: position 8,072 of record MDUD01007754.1, on the reverse strand, counting down.
ACCCAGCACGCTCAGTCGCGCGCACTGCTGCACAGCTGACCGCAGTTGTGTCCACGCAGCGTCGAGCACCGCAGAAGTTTCCCTCGTCGATGAAGTTGCCTCTGCAGCCGCCTGCCCACACCCCGGCTGTGTCTCCACCTGCACGACGGCGTAGCGTTGAATGCCGGCGTAAAAGTTATCCGTCAAGACAAGCGCACGGCGCACGTACTGCGCGCGGCGCAGCACGCCCTCGTGCGCTGCCTTGGCGAAGTTCACGGACAGCAGCTGGTGGACCTCGCGGTGGGCAAAGCCGCCGTGGTGGCCGACGTCCATCGGCACCAGCGAACCCATTCGCTGCACTTGCCGCACCGCGCACGTGGACTGTCTGGCGGCTGCGCGCACTTCGCCCTCGTCCGCCATCACAGCTGGCGCCGCGTACTGCAGGTTCACAAAGGTGTGATTGGTAGAGCCGACAAAGCGGCGGTACTTGAGCATGTTGCCATACCACCGCCGCGCCGCCGCGCTGGCGAAGTCGACGACGTGGCTTGGCACCTCACCCAGGCTGTACGTCGGCCACCCCGTCCCTGACTCCGCGTTCAGCGTGATGAAATGGTGATTCCGCTTGCCTTCCAGGTACAAGGGGTTGTGGCCGGTGATAGGGATTGTTGGGACACTGCGCACCACCAAGTAGCGACGACCGCCGTACCACAAGTTCGACTGCAGCCGCACCGCATCGGGAAAGCGCGAGGTGTTCCACGTAAAAGGCGTGTCGCGGGCGGCTACCGCGCCGTCCGTCATCCACACGCTGTCGAGCGGCACACGCGAGCGCAGGAAAGCCGCGCTGAGCGCCTCTGCTGCCGTCTCCGTCGCCGCTGCCGCGCCACGCAGGCCGTGGTGGTAGCCGAGGATAAAGCGGGGTGGCAGGGTGGGGAATCCGGTGAGCGTGTAGTACTGCCGCAGCACATCCGCAGGTGTGGGACCGGGCAGCAGAAAGAGTTTCGTTGCGCCGGCTGTGCTGCGTAGCCGCACACAGGTCTGTGCTGCAGTGGAGGCGGTGTAGACAACAAATGGGGCGGGGTGCAACCACAGTAGACCGACGGTGCGGCGCGCTGCTGCAGTGGCATCGGCACTGTCGTCCAACTCGAGATAGAGCAGCGGCACGACGCCGGCGTGGCGGGCGCCAGGGGAGGCGCTAAAGGGCCCTCCAACCTTCATCTCTATCCCTTCGCGCATGTTCAGCGGCAGACCCTCCATTCCGTCCGCAGGGTCTGTCTGGTGGCCTTGCAGAGGGTTGGGTGTCAGCCCGTACATCCGTACAAGGTGAGCGCCGCAGAGAGTTGCCTGCAACGCCTCTGCGTAGACGTCACCTAACACCTCGTCGTCGTCGTCGCCGTCGTCGTGTCGTCGCTCTGCGTGCCCACGCTTTTCATGACGGGGCACGACCTTATCCAGCACGAGATCCAACGTGAGGGGCTGCGGGGACGCAGCAGCGTCGCCGACACGCCAGGTGAAGAATGTGGCCGCAGGGGAGATGACTTCCGCGTGCCCCCTTGTCGCAGCACCCTCGTCAAACAGGCTGGCAGACCGTCGAATGTTCTTCACTTCCACTAATGGCGGTGTCGCCGTGACTGCGGTGTTCGCTGCGGATGTTGGTGCTTCCAGCCGGTCCTTGATGGTCTGCAGTCCGTCGATGTGCAACGAGCTTTTGGCCCCATGCCGATCTGTCGCTCGCCTGAAAGCGGCGCCGAGCTCGACAAAGCGCAACGGGTCAGGCTCCGTGTTTGGCTGGTCCTCCGCGCGCAGATGGTGCTCCACGAGCAGCTCATCTGCATTGGCCAGAATGGTCGATTCTACCGGCACAAAGCCAACAATGGGACCCATCGCCTCCGCGCCTGCCGCCGTGGCCCAGACATTGCGCGCGGTGCGCTGACGCCACAACTGCACCTCAAACTGACGGAGCGCGTAAACGTGCCTCTTGCCTGCTTCGGCTGCCAGGCCGCGCGTCTGCCGCTCGTGCGGGCGGGCCTTGAGGTAGAAGTCGTAGAACGCCCATGACATATTCGCTGCGAGCAGGCGCGGCGTCTGCGGCGTGCCGTCGTCCACGTCGGCTTCTTCGCCGCTTGGGATCACTACGCGCGCTACCCCGTGCGACTGAAAGAGATGCATCGCAACAGAAGGCTCGCTCACACTTCTTTGGGTCGAAGGTGCCATCTCTGCCTCCTTCACTTTTGTGCTCGTCTTCTTGTTGTTCTCGTTGTCAAACCACATCATGCTGGAAGATGGAGCAAACACCGCAGGTATGGAAGGTACACGCGTTGTCGTGACCTTGTGTGGGCCGCGGCGAAAGGGAATTTTGCCGTCATTAGTGTTGCCGCCCTCCGTATAGTCGTCGCCGTAGTGCGGGGGCGGAGCGAAGAAACGGTGTTGCGGGGTGCTTGCAGTGTCCACGGCGAAGGACCAGAACATGAAGAATAAACTGAGGAAGCACAAGAGCACCAGAATGAGAGCGACACGCACTACCATACGCCGACTGCGCCACAGTCGTGCCATCTTCGCACCGCCGCGGCGAAAACCCATTTTTTTTAGATTTAATATATTACTTATACGCGATTGAGCGGGAGAAGATGCAAGAGAAAGCTAGAGTGGATGTGGCGGAGAGCACACACACACACACACACACACACACCACTACGTGCAATAGCCACCTCTCTCTAAGTCAATTAAAATTATTGTTTGTGCAATGACAAAGCGAAGTTGTAAAAAAAAAAGTGAAAAGAAACAAGGAGATACCGTATCTCCCAGCTCTGCTGGATCGTCGTCTGTAAGGAGAAAGAAAAAAACAACAACCGGAAATTAAAGAAGAGAGGTGAAATCAAAACCTAAAGTACATAAACTACTCATAGACACGTCAATGCAAGCGAGAAAATATATCGCAAACGAAGAGAGAAAGATAAAAAGCGAGTAACTATGCAACAAAACAACGCTGCACAACCGCTGTCAGATGGGTTGAAACACACACACAAAAAAAATGCGCTTTTTGCCACCGCGTTCCGTTTTGAGCGACTCAGTTGAGTTAAAGCCAACAATGCAAGTTAGCAACGCACACGCACACAACGTTTTATGTTCCTCGCAGGTGTGTGTGCATTTGTATGAATTTGTGCGTATGGTTTATCTCATCCAAAAAGGAAGAAGAAAAAAAGGGAAGGAGAGGCATAGGAAATTGTGAAGACAGATGAAATAAAGTCCAAATCGAATTTGTCTTAAAAAATCGGGGCATCTGCTTGGAATATCAGCTGGCTTTTTTTTTTTGCGTGTGTCTGCTAAAACAATTATCGCAAGTCTGCGCTTTTGCACAGCAGCACGTTCCTTTTTTTCTGCTTGCTGTTGCTGTCTTTCTTTTTCTCGTTTGTTTTTCCCAATTTGAAACCGGAATTGTAAAGGTCGGAAATACGAATTAAAGCGAGATGGAGGTAAGAAAAATAAATAGAGATAGGAAATTAAACTGACGAGTCGATATNGATTAATAATAATAATGATAGCAAAGCACCACGGCGTGACAAACAAAATGAACGATTTTATAGTGTGCAATAAAAAAAATGAGTATTCCAGGAAATTACATAGATGATTTTTTCAAGAGTATCCAGCACAATAATATGACTTCTGCGTGATGTATAGCTGCAACCGTCTTAACAAAATGGCACCGCGACCATACTAGATAAAGCAGGTTCATGAATTAGGCAAATTACATAAATTTTGAAGACGCAATGGAGTGGGTTTGCAACCTGATTATCGGTGACAGGAAAGATAAAAAAAAGCATTGAAGCTGAAGAGACAGATAGCTTCTTTGAAGACGCAACAGAGCTAAAACATAAATTGAGAGTAATGCCAAAATTCGTGAAATTAAAGTGGAATAAAATAAAATTCTACGATGAAAAAGTAGCGGGGAAAAGTGGGGGAAAAAGGCAGAAGAAACAGTAGTGGTACAGAAAAAAAGTCTGTTTGTTTATTGACATTCGTTCAATAAAGAAAAAAGAAAGAAAAAAAGGGAGAAAGAAAAACAACTTCAAAGCACTAAGAGTAAAAGTCGTTTGCTTCTCCTCCGTCGCCGTCTCTGTGCCTTCCATCATCAACGTCGCCGTCTAGTACGCTGTGCATGTTTTCCTGAAACGCATGCAGGTACTCTTGCATGTCCCCCTCTTTTGCAAAGTTGCGCACCGTGCGCACCCCCAACGTGCGCCTCAACTCCCGTGCTCGATCCTGCTCCATAGCCTGCTGGATCGCTTGCTGCCGTGCGGAGGGGGAAAGGCGTGGCGCAGACGGGCTGGCGGTTTCCCCGTTTCGCTGCGGCGACGCTTTTCGTCCACGCCGCGCGCTGTCGTCGAGATGCCGTTCCGTCTCTGACGGGTGCCCCGATGGCACCAGCCCCTCTAGAGGCAGCGAGGGTAAAAAGTGTCGATGGCTCTTTGCGTAGTTGCCAGCCGCCTCGCTCGACGCCGTGTCCGAGCTGGACAGCGGCAGACTCTGGTGCCGTCTGCTGGAGCCGCCAAACGCGCTCACGGTGGACTGCCGCGATGGGTAGTTGTTGATCGAACGGGCAAACGGGGTGTTGGTGGTCGTAGACTTGGATGGGGAGGTTACCCCGTGGCCGGAACCAAAAGCGTTCGACACAGCGGGCAGCGCCGTGCGCGCGGACACGTCGCCGGTGGCGTAGCTCGACATGTTCTGGCCCAGCTGAGGGAGAAGCGGGGCGGCTGCACTACCCGCAGCACCGGTATTCGCCACCGGTGTGGTGCGCCGCACCTTGAGAATTCTCCGCTCTCCAACAGAGCGCAGCGGGGACGTCGCGATCGGCAGCCCTGCCGCCGCCGGAGCCGCCGTGCTTACCCGTGTGCTCCGGCCTTCTTTTGCGTAGTCCTCCACCTCCACATTTTCGTACCCTTCCCCCTCCCCCCTCTCGCCGTGCCGCCGCGGCATCCCGCCGGGCAGCGATGCCGGCGATGCACCTAAGGCAGCCACGTTGGCCCAGACAAAGGTGAAGAGCGCACTAAAGCCCTGCAGCTCATAGAGATACTTGTCTCGCAGCACAGCCGCGTCCGGCGCGTTCAGTCGCTGCTCCCAAGTCGACGGAAACGCCACCACCGATGGCGACTCGACACCCTCCGTGAAGAGACGGGTGATGGAGTGGGCGAAGAACTGCAACATCTCACCCAGCGTTGAGTGTGCCCCAGCGGCGGCGAAGCTGCTGTGCACACGCCGTTCCGTGGGACACTGCCGTTTGATGTACGCGCCGTAGCCGGCGGCGTGTGGTGCTGCCTCTGCAGGAGGATTTGTGGCATCTGCAGTATCAGACGAGGAGAGAAGCCGCGCGGCGTCGCCTAAGATGGCGAGGAGTTCGTCAGGGGTGGGCGCGGGTGGAAGCGCTGAGGAGCGTTGGGTGATGGTGGTGGTGGGGTGAGCGCCACGTGGGCGGTCGACGTCCTCCGGGAAGGAGCGACTCGACAGACACGCCATGACAACGAAGCAGTGCCTCCTCTTTTTCCTTCGAGCTTTTGGGGTTCAAGAGTTGGTGCCAAGGCGAGTAGTTTGCTTCGTCAGCGTTCTTTTTGACTTATCTTCTTACAACAAATTCTTGTAAGTAGTGAGAGTAGAAATAGTAAGGTGAAAATTTCCAAGAAAGAAGTGAGTTGCCACACAGAGAAACGCCAAGTCAATTCTGTAAGTGTGGGTACGTTGAAAGCGTACTACGACAGTGGTTACAACGCTTGCCAAGCATTAAAAAACGCAAAAAAAGGTTTTAACTTTGGTACAGTCGAGCTCAGTTGGCCATACGCACGCAGCTGCACGGAAACAGTCTTGTCTCTACCATTTTCAATCGCAGACCGCTAAGGGTTTTTTTTAAACGTTTTCTTTCTTTTGTTTGGTGTTGAGTAAGCTCGCAACAAGAAATGTTGAGCGGATAAGATGATACATAATGAGAAAAAAAATGTTGATAGCATGTTTTATACACTTCTAAGTAGGTGACAAAGATGAAGATAAAAAGAAACAATTGAGGCACGCGACTCCCCAAAACAAAACTTATGCCAACATTATTACTATACATTTCTAGCCAACACAAAAACGGAGCAAACAAAAGCTTGGTACGAACAACATAATGCGATATTTTTTTCGAAGTGCACCCCACTCAGACAAGCACATTTTACTTGTAATGTCACTGGAGGGAAGACTACTTCACTCGCTTCCCGCGGCCCGCTGGCACCTTGAAGACGGCGTTGCCGTGCACGGACTTGATCAGCTTCTGATCTACGCTGTGCTCCAACGCTGCGCTCTCTTTCGCCGTCGACAGCGGACCCACTAGCGCCGGCCCTGCCGTCACCGCCGCCGCAGTGGCGGCTCCATTTTTGGAAACGCCGGCGCTGCTGCTCAGCGCATGCTGGACGCAGTCGTGCCGCTTTACGTCAAACTTGCGATGAAACGATGAGACGCCTTTGCCGGCGGGCGAGGTGACTTTCGACGACGACCCGGCAGCTGCGACGGCGCTGGTGGCTGCTGCCGGTGCAGTGTTGCTGAACGACGTGGGCTGATGCTGTGACTTGGAAACAAGCGGCCGCTGTGGTGGAGTTGCCAATACATCTTCCCACGGTACCGGTCCGTTCAGAGCGGCATCGGTGTCGTCCGTGGTGCGTGCGGTGCGTGCCACGGGTCGCCCATTTGACGGACGACCCGAGCTGGTGATGGCCGGAAGACGCGAGCTCTGCGTTGCGCTCGTTGGTGTCTGCGGCGGAGAGGCGGAGGCGAGAGCGGCAGGAGGAGTAGTGGATGCGTGGGAAGCGGCTTTGACGCGGTGGTGGCGGGCCACACGCGAGTTTTGGCGAATGTCCTCCTCCAACTTCTCTCCCGCCGTTAACACCGCCGCTTGCGCCAAGTCGCAATCTTCCAATGCGCTGCCCTCGCCTGCCCTCCCGTCCCCGGCGCTGTGGTTTTCGAAGTTGGCACCCCCGCTCTTCTCTGCAGCTACGTGGAGGTTGTGCGCCAGTCGTTCTGACGGCACCGGCGGCCGCAGGTACACGCTCGGTATGCTGCATGTGGACACCGTGTGATGCATCTGTGCGGTGCGACGGGCATAGGTGCGGGCGTGCACCCGCTGCGACTCTGCGGAGCGCAGCTTGTCCTGCTTGACGCGCGTGTGATGCGCCTCCTTTAACACATTTAACGACCGCGTCGTCACTTGATCAATGTACGCCAGCTGCGCGTAATAGTTAAAGCGCGTCTTGCGACTGTAGTAGCCACGGAAAGTGGCCTGAATGCGCGTTGCGAAGACGTTGAAGACAGTTTGCAAGTACAACCTGTGTTGCGTTGTCTCGCGCTCGAGCTCGAGCCGCTTTCGGGTAGAATAGCCGCGAAAGACGCGTTGAATGGTACAAGCCTTGAGTCGCACATTGCGAAACGCTTTGGCTTGCAGGTACATGCGAAAAGAAGCTTGAATTTTAACTGCAGCGTACAACTCTCGTGGTGCAGCAGCCGCAGCGACGTCAAGGGCCTCGAGCACCGAGCTCAGCAGGCTGCAGCCGTAGTCAGGCGTCACGCGGGAGTAATGATGTCGAACCGCCTCTAATTCTAGGCCAGTCGCACCATCTCGGCACGGATACTGAAAAATAAGACTTCCCATGTTTAAAGATAAACAAGCCTATTTCTTAGCGCAATGAAACACGCTGTCAGCCATTGTAAAGCACAAAAAGAACAGAGAGAGAGAAGAGAAGACTTGGATGATAAAGAAAGTAGTTGCAATTGCCTACAGCAAAGACTGATGTTAGCCGGCAAAATCAGGAAGAGGCCTTTTTTTTATGAGGTCTTAACATTGCTACGTAGCGCACCTAGACATTGAATCGAAGCTGCATCTCTTGAGAAACATGTTTTCATTAATTTTGGCAGAAAAAACATCATCGACTCGTTAAAAAATGTCACACAAATCATATTTTATTGTTCCTTTTTAACAGAAAAGCACTGCTTTTGAAATTAATACGGTTTCTACTTTATTTTGTCACAGTTCCATCACGCAGAGGAATGAATGAATTGGAGTCCCCCCGTGTTCCTTT
>MDUD01007740.1:0-11238 GCA_002216565.1 Crithidia mellificae | reverse complement strand
CGCGAGGGCCGGACCCACCCCCGCTGCGCGAGAGCTGACCGACCGTGCCGCCCCGCATCGCGTCTGCCCCGCCGCGGCCCCCGACACTTCCGCCCGCAGCAGCGGCGGCCTGCGAAGCGCTCGAGGTGCCGATGGCGTTGGCCCCGATGTCCAAAAACGTGAGCAGGGGCGTGTCCCGTACGACCTGTACGAGTAACTCGCACCCCACATCGCGCAGCACATTGCCGTGCAGGTCAAGCTTCACCAAGTTTGACTGGTGCAGCAGCGGAATGAGGCTGTTGATGAAGTTCGCCCCAAGGCGCTGGCGGCGCAACAGGACTTGCTGGCTGCCAAAGCCGCTGTCGATCATCGTCGTGTAGAGTCGTTTGACGTCTGCGGTGTTCTTTTCGTGCGTGTCGCGCAACCAGGCGGCGTACATGTCGCCGTAGACCTGCTCCGCTGAAATGCCGAGTGTAGTGTACATGATGTAAAATGTGTCTGTTCACGAGTGCGTTGAGAATAGAGAAAAAAAAAACAATTCTGAAGCGGAGCAGTAGGCTCCTTTCACTTCGCGTGTGCGTGGCTTTTCTTTCTTATGTAAATGTCCAGCTTTGCGCTTGCTGTAACACTGATGCCCAAAATACTGAAGAGAAAGATCAAGATGTGAGATGTGTTTATTTAAGCCGCTGCAACGCGCTATCCCACAGCCTGAGACTGAAAGAAGTGGAGAAAATGAAGGCAGGAAAGAAAAAGGGGTGGAAAACATGCCATAAGAAGGGCACCCTCTGTTCATTTTTTAGCAGTTTCAATGTGTCCAATTGTTCGCATGCCTCGACTGATGTTTAGTAGAGACTGAAGAAGGTACGTTGACTGCCGCTAGGGCGATCGATCACATCTCCAATCATGCCTTCACTTTCACGTGAGATGAAAAGTATGTTTTTGTGAAGAGAACTAGCAACAAAAGCGGAAAAAATCAAAACCAGCAAAAAAAAATCACTAAAAAGCACAACCACGCCCGGCTTTCTTTCTTCAAAGAATAGCTATATGTGCGCACAAAACCAGAGAATGTTCACATGTATCTTTGCTATGCTCTTTATTCTCTCTTCGAATTTCATTATCAGCCACGCTGCTCATGCGCCTGACGCTCATCCTCCACTAGCGCCTCGCGGTCTTTCTCCGACAGCCCGAGGCGTCGCCGCACGTAGCGCTCGTTCGAACTCGGCGTCATGATAATCGTCTGCGTCTTAATCGGTCCAAACTGCACGTGCAGGTCCGAGCGCTCCGTCGAGGGCAGCTGACTCTCCAGCCGCGTGATCTGATCGCGATCGGAGAGACTCACATCGATCAGCGGCGGCAGGGCAATTTCTGTGGTAGGAAGGTCAAGGTATGACGTCTTGTCCAGTCGCAGATGTGGAGGCAGGTGCTCGTTGCTAGGGAACGTGCCAGCTTCTAGAAGCTGCTTGTACTCCCCCATCATCACGAGATACGTGCATCGACTAAAGCCAGTGTTGAAGCCGGTGCGCCGCAGCACAAGCCAGAACATCACAATGGACGTCACGCCGCTCCAGAGCGCGATGGCGAAGAAGCGGTTGCGGTGCTTGACGATGATCTGCATGGCGATGCAACCAAAACAATTCAGGTGAATGGAAGGAAAATGATGAATTACTTGTAAATGCAAAGTCTAAGCCTTTCTACAAAAGGTAATTAGAAGCTTCCTTTGAGTCGAGACAATTCGACCTGTGAGACGCTGTAGATTAAAAAAATATGTCAAAGAACAGACCAGCAGAGAAAAGAGAAAGGAACCGAACGATAGAATGATGTAAGAGAGAAATTGAAGAGGCTACTACGGGCTCTGCAATTGACATACTCGCGCTTCGCTCGTACGTAACTCAGAACGCTAAAGCACATTTCTAAAGCACGATAGAAGCTTAGCAAAAAAAAAAAAATGTAATCTAGAATTCATCAATTGAGCCCACGCACTTTGCATGCAAACATTTAAAAAAAAAATTTCCTTTTTTATATAGATGGTCAATTTTTTTGTTTGTTTGTTTGTTTGTTTGAAGAAGTAGTAAAAGGGACGCAAGAGGAAATGTACATAAGCGGCAGCAACAGCCGCTATCGTTACGCATTCTAAGCACATGACAACAGATAAAGTACAGAGAAAAGGGGTAAAAAGAAAGTTTCTATTGGCGTTGAACTCTACATCAGAATCGACTCTTTGTCTTCTGATCCTTTTTTTTTTCTTTCCTGCTCACAAAGAGTTCTTGTTAAGATGGCACGGATGCGTCCCAGAGGCTTTGCATTGTCGCGCCTTTCCGCAGCTTCTCCACCGCTAGCCCAATCGAAGGTTCGTACACCGGACGGCGGTCCGCGCCCTTCTGTCCTTCATCCGCGTAGTACGCCGCGAAGGCATCGCTAGGGGCATCCTGCACGACATTCTGGCCTTCCATCTGCCGCTCGCCTCTCCGCCCACCACCCGCTGCAGAATTGCTGCTGCTGTTGTTGTTGTTTGACCGGACCAGGGCATCCCAAACCCGCGCCTGCTGCTGCTGCTGCTGGCTACGCGCGCCGCCCGTCTTTGGCAGATCCGCGTCATCCAGCGTGTCTTCCAGCATTGCCACGGACATGGTGTCCTGCAGCTCCACGTGAATCCCGAGAATCGGCCGCGCCGTCCAGGTCCGCCACATCGAGCTGATCTCCGCGTACATCTCATTCAGCTTCTCATCCGGGTCGATGCGGAAGCCCAGCACGAAGTTGCCGGCGTACGTCGACGTCTCGATGACCAGCGTCTGCCCAAAGCGGCTCTGCTGTGACCGCAGCCCGGTGAACTGCAGGTACGGCACCGACACGTTAAACGCCTCCTCCACGGCAAACCAGACAACGCGGAGGTTTGTCACGACGAAGGTGCCGAGAATGCCCTCGTCCTTGCTCACGTTGGTCACGCCGACATTGCGGGAGATGACCTGCTCCCCACGCAACAACACCACGTTGCCGTTCTGCACCACCGCACCCCGCACGCGCAGCTCGCGGTAAACTCGGGTGCTCTCGTAGGCGCTCCACACGGCGTGAATGGTGGCGTGGAGACGCTGCTGCGAGGCGGCATCCTTCTGCAACTGCGCTGAGCGCCGCGCGGAGGCTTCGACCTGCGCGACTAAGTTGTGCGCCGCCTGCAGACCTTCGCTCAGCTGACTCGCCGCACCAGCCCCACCACCACCACCGCGTCGCGCACTTGTGCTGCTGCCGCTGCTGCCTCTCACGGAAGCAGCAGCCCCACCACCACCGCTTGTGTTGGTGGCGTGCACGACGGAGAAGAGAAACTGAAAACGGCTGGCCCCGTACTTGGAGCTAATTGTGAGCGCCTCTGTCGTGCCTCCGGCAAGCCGCGACTCCGTCTCCTGCACGGACAGCTTCAGGATGCAGTAGTAGCCGATGCTGAGGTTCAAGCTACTGCGCTGCGAACTCCACCAAATAAGGCGCAGGTTCGTGACGAGTAGCACACCCGAGTGGCCGTTGTTGCCTTTTGTATCTTCGACGTTTTTGAAGGTGGCGTAGACGTGCTCGGTGTTGTCGCGCAGCTGGAGGACCGAGATGGGGGAGTCGAAGCGGATCTCGCGGTCTTGCCAGAAGGAGAAAGCCTTGGTGATCCCTTTGGCGGGATTGGCAGACTTGCGCTCYTTTGGCATGCTRTTGTGAATTTTCAGGTAAGTGCACCTGTATGTTTTAGAATGTGTATGTGTGAGTTTTAGTGTGTGTGTGTGTGTGTTACAAATAGACTTACCTTGAAAATCAAGCTGGAGAAAGCTAAATGAGAAAGATCAACGCAATTAATTTGAAATCCGTTCAAGTTTCTTCACTCAGCATAAAATAGATAACAAAAGGAGAAGAAAACAAGAAAACTTAAGTTTAAAAAGCATGTAAGATGCACATGCATGCGCTTGTCGGTTCGACATAAAAGTTTAGAAAAGGAAATTCAACGTAGAAACCTCTTTCTCTTGAATTCGCACCTCGTAAACTTTCCATTTTTTGAGCTGCCTACAACAACAATAAAAAATGGGAGATTGTAATGCCAGAAAGACACACAAGTCCACCAACGTCTTCTTGTTTTGTAAAAGGCATGAATAAATGGCAATGCTGTCACCACCAAGCACATAGTCTGTTTCCTGCACTACCACGATGGTCCTTCCATCACAAAGTTCCTCTCAAACGCAAACATTTTGACACTTCCCGCTTTATTACCATTGCTTGTTGACTTAATAAGTGCTAAGCCAGTAATGACTTCATCCCTAACAGAACTCGAAACAGTGAAAAGAAGGAGAAATAAATAAAATCAACAAAACGAAATAAAAGAGTCTTTCACACAATATAGATATGATAGAGGATAAAAGAGGCAAAAGGCTGATACACGGCACGGCTGAAATTCTAAAGTGTGTTTTCGTAAAAAAAAAAGAAAACTTTGCCGCTTATTTGTGCGCGTGCACGTCCCCCTTAGACTCTTTTCCTGTTTACATTCCAGCACCAACAAGACAGGGAAAAAAAAGAGAAAAAAAAAAAGAAAGCACACGCACTTATCCAGACACAGCTGCACCTGCACAAGGTGGTGTGAGACTACTACTATGTGAAAAGAACCGCCTAAACCGAAAAGACCACGAGGTATTTCTTTACAGAGCCGTTAAATACTACTTTTTGTTTTGAAGCTATGCAAAGAGTAACATCAAAGTTTCACCTCTAAATCTTTCGGCGGCAGCTAACCCCTTCCACTTTTTTTTCTTTTTCCAAAAATGATACAAATAAGAGTACGAGAATCCTACAAAGATAAAATGAAAAAGTAGCAAAAGAAAAAAGAAAAAGGAGAACCAACTTGACAAAACGCAACTACTACGCCTAAACAACAAAAAAAAAGAATTAAGTGAAGAAGCTGCACTCCTCGCTTGATTCAAGCACGCATGCCAAGATGGAATAAAGTGAAGAAACAAGCAAGAAATAAGAGAGATCAGCTATGGTGCAAAGTGGGCAAATCCCACGCACACATACACACGACACGACACAACACAACCACGCACGTAAGAAAACCAAAAGCTGAGCAAACAGTTAACGAGAGAAAAAATGAGCAAATTACCAAGAGAAAAAAAGAGTGACAGAAGGAAAGCTGCAGAAGCGTTGTGAATAAGAAGAAGCTTTACGGCACTCAGCGCTGTTGCAAGAGTAGAAGGCTACACCCTTCGTACATCTCTCTAGCACCTTGGTCATCACAGACCACTCACACCTCCAGCTTTTTGTTGACGTTCTCCTTCTTTCAGTAAGTCTCTTTTTCTCTTGGTGTTAAGCTCATCTTTCTCTGGAAAATCTTTTATCTCAACTGTCTTAGTTCTTCGTGGCAAGCTTGCGCCACTCGCGCATGTTCTTCACGAGCTGCTGGTGCTCGGCGTTCTTCGTCAGCTCCGCCGCGCGGGCGTAGATCTCGATGATGCGGTCGTCACCGTTGTACTCGTGCACCTGGTGCGACCAGTCCTCCAGCTGCTGCAGGTCGCTGCAGTTCTTGATGGCCTCCACGGTGATGGCGCGGGTCGGGTCCACGTCGTCGAGGAGCTCCGCCACCGTCTCCTTCAGGTCCGCCTCGTAGCCGCCGGCCTTCGCCTCCGCGGCGTACTCCTTGTTCACGCTGTCCACGATGTCCAGCATCTGCTTGCGCGCCGCCGCGTCGTTGGCCGCCACGGTCTGGAAGTCGTCAAAGTACACGATGTGGTACTTCTCCGGCAGCCACGCCGTGAGCCGCGCGCCGATCTCAGCGCGGTCGGCCGGGTGCAGCTCGGTGTTGAGGTTCCAGCGCGTCTTCTCGCGCAGGGAGTTGGGCGAGCCACCGGGCAGGATATCGAGGCGGTTGTCCTCCGCCAGCTCGTTCGCACGGATGCACTTCACGTACTTCATCTCCGCCTGCACGTGCTCCTCATCGAAGATGCGCGCGATCATCGCGTTCTCGACGCGCTCGGCATCCGGGCCGGTGCCGGCCTTCTTGTCCTTCAGCAGCTGCTGCGCACGCGCCACCGTGTTCGACTGCTTCTCCAGGCGGTACTTGATCTCGTTGCCGAACTCCTTGCGGTTGAGGTGGCCGTTCAGGCGGTCCGCGTCGAAGAGGACGCACTCGTAGCTCGAGGCGAAGTCGATGTGCGGCAGCACCGTCTTGGCGAAGTTCGTCTCCTCCTCCGTCTTCGCGCGCGACTTCATCCAGGTCGGGGGCTCACCGGTGAACTTGTAGTTGTGCGTGTCCAGCTCCAGCGCGTGGCCGTACCAGCGGTCGTGGTCGTAACGACGCTGGACGGTCAGGGAGGAGGAGGTGGCCATGGCGGCCGCACCGACGGCAGAGGAGGCAGCACGACGAGTGAACATGATTGCTTATTTCTTACTCTGGTATCGTGTAACGGTGACCTTGAAACTTAATTTCCTTTTTTTGAGGTATTCAAAAAGCTAAAAGGGGAAAAAAGAAACAATCTGAAGACGATTGATGTCGAGTGGATCGAGTTCTTGCTACTAATTGCTTTAGAGAACGCAAGAGCAAAAGAGGAAATAGAACGGTGTTGAACGGAATTTGTTTATGAAAGGAGGTGGCAATGCAAAAAATTATTCAAAAGAAAGCAGAAGTATGGAGGGAGGAGGGGAGGAGAGAAAAAACAGAGTAATAATAAAGTTAAACAGCTGCAGCACGACGGTCAGAAACATTTTGTCTGCACCAACAACACAGACGCACAGCACTCGCAGCGTTGTGTCGCAAGCATCAGAAACGGCTTTTGCCTCAGCAAAAGCCTTTTTAATGAATTGCCAAAGAAAACCTAATACGCACATCAATGATGTGCATCAGACGTTGATAACAATGGAAAGTTCTCTGCAGGCTAGAAAGGAGCCTGACTCTGCAGAGACGCAGCGCACATGTTGTTATTGTTGTTCTTTTTTCATCGTCCGCGACTGTTGTACAGAAGACCGAAGCAGCGCTACACGCATATGTAACGCTAATTCCTGTCTGATATTCGTTTGTCTCTCTTTTGTTGTGTTACACCAATTTGTTTGTTGTTTTATTTGTGTGTGTGTCAACGTGCGTGTGTCGTCACCACACCGCCGGAAGCATTTTGAAAAAGAAAAAGGCAGAAAGGATATCAAAACGTCAATGCAGCCAACGTTGCTGCAATGAATAGTAGTAGAGTGTCGAGCTATTATTGTTTCTTCCTTCAAACCGTTTCAGGTAGATATTATCTTTGGATTTAAAGCAACCACAACGTCAAACAAATTAGATTAAAGAAACAACAGCGCTTAGCAAATCGGTGAAGAGAAGGGAAAAGGAAAAATAAAAATAAAACGTTTTAAGCGACAAGATAACAAAGAGAGGATAAGAAAAGATGACCGCACAGGAGACGGGGATCTAGATATGTGAGCGCTAGCGCGTTTAACCCTTCCTATGCAAACGGAATGAAGAATCACAGGAAAAAAAAAGACATCAAAAAGTAGGTAGCTTACGCGCAAAGAAAAGCAGAAAATTTTTCACACAGAAAGGTGGCCGCGACAACAAACATGTTGGCTTTTTACTTAACTCAAGCCTTGAAAATAAAAAGCACATGTGTGTGTTCCAGCATGCATGCACCTCAAGACTCTCACTCAACGCCACTGGAAGTCACACTCATTAAATAAAATGCTGGCAACATTTAGTTTGCTCTGCGATCTGTGTGCGGAGCATTTTTTCACGTCTGCGCGTGCAACGCTAGATCGGCTCAACCGCCAACGTTAACGAGAAACAAAATCCAATATTGCTACCTTTCAACGCAAAAAAAAAGGAAGAGAAAAGCGATTTCAACAGAAAGTACAACACGACGATCAAATGGGGATTGAGTGAAACGCAAGGGAAAGGTATAAAATACAAGATTGATACAGGGGAAAGAAACTAGAGAATCGTTCAACGCTAGACATGTGGGTACAACAAATTGAGCCATACCAGGCAACGCACAGCACCTGCTCTTGAGCAGAAATAAAAAAGGGGGTGATAATGATAATAACAAGAACCACGACGATCTAAAACAACACGAAAAGAAGATGAGGAGAAGGTAAACAAGCGTTCATGTACATCTCGGCAACGGCGCTGTCAACAGGCGCCGTCACGCGCGGGATTGAAAAAGGTTGGGAGCGAGACATTGTAAATTTAAAAAAAGAAAGAAAACCGAAACAGAAGGAAGTGAAAATAAAAACAATCGAGCAAGAATCATCGATACAAGTTTTGTTGTTCACTCACACAGACATTGATACCCGCGTGGCTGCTCCGTTAGGCGTTGTGGTTCGTGGCGGGGCTAGAGAAGCTGCCATTCTTCAGAAAGAGCGGCGCCAAGCCCAGCTCATTAAAGTCCGACAGAGAGTAGGCAGACCGAATGCCTACCATGGTGCGGCTATCAAAGACGTACACACACAGCATAAATACATCAAAGGTCACTTCTACCCCCTCCGGCACGCGGTGCTTCATAAATTCGTAGATTGCGTCCTTCTGCGGCTGCGTCAGCTGCTTCCGCATGCCACGGCCGAGCTGGGCCATGCCCGCCATAAAGCGCTCCTTCGACAAAGTCTTGTCCTTCTGCGTCACGCGGAACAGCCCGGGCAGCTGGTTCCGTCCCTGAATCACGATGTTTTGCAGCTGCTCCATCGCGTCGATGTCCCACCGCAGAGGGTCGGGCTTGCCATTGGCGATCTGCTGCACCTTCTTCACAAACTCGGGTCCGCTGATGTGGCCGTTGCCCTTCTCGTCAAAGGACTCGAAGAGCTGGAAGAGCTGGCAGTCACTGGTGGTGTAGTCAATGGCCCGCATGACGGAGCAGAACTCGTTGTAGTTCACCACATCCTTGTTGAAGGCGGCCGAGACGAGCTGCGAGCGGTGGTTGGCGCGCTGCTGCTGCAGCACCCGCGCGCACACCGACTGCCGCCAGTCGTCGTTCCACAGCTCCTGCAGAATGTTGTGGAAGTGGTTGAGGAACGGGGCGTACCAAATACGCGACTGCTCATCCACCTCGATGAGGTAGCCGCGCAGGAAGTACCACGGCAGGTCGAGGTTCAGCACGTTTCGCATCGACTCCACCCACTCAATCATCCAGAGAGACCCTTTATTGGTGCGGTCTAGCTTCGAGAAGTAGGCGAGGAGGCGGTGGCGGCGCTGGAAGATGCGCTCGCGCAGCTCTCGCAGGATGTCATCCTTCGTTCGGCGGTGCATCAGCATGCGACTCACGAAGCTGCTGAGGTTGGACGCCCCACCGCTGCTGCCGCCCGCCGCAGCAAACGAATTAATCTTCGCCAAGGTCGGCGTGGTGAGCGCGAAGGAGTCCACCAGGCTGACCAGCTGCGGCTCTTCGTACTCGTCCTCGAACATCTGATAGGTGTGGTAGGCGGGCTCCATGTTGTCGCCGATGAAGGTGCAGATTGCCCCGTAGTTTGAGTTGGGGCCGTCGTAGTTGCTGGCGGAGAAGACGGTGAGCAGGCGGCGGTTGTGGTGCTCCTCGTACCCGCTGAGGCACTCCTCATGCGAGCGCACCACGAGCTCGAGCTTGTTGTTCGTCAAGAACTCGTTCGTCACGTCGGAGCCGAACTCCACACCGGCACCGCGCTGGCTCTCCCGCCAGCCTTTGATGTCCTCGACCGGGTCCGACCAGAGCAGATCCTGAAAGATCTCGTCCTCCTCGGGCTGCGAGTAGTTCGGCATCGGGATCTGGCGGAAGCGCTGGATGCGGGAGATGTCGTTGATGCTAACGCCGTTGCGCCGTGGCAGGCCGCCGTGCACGACGAAGATCTTGCCTCCGACGATGGTGGCGAGGGGCAGCGCGCAGAAGCAGCGTTGAATGAGCCGGAACACGTTGCGGTCGTACTTGGTGCTCACCTCCACATCAAAGCCGTACTCGTCGTTCATGTAGTCACACTCGTGGTTGCCGCGATTCAAGGTCACGTACTTGGGGCAGGCAAGCATCAGAGAAAAGAGGATGAGAATAATCTCCACCCCGCACGCGCCGCGGTCGACGAAGTCGCCGTTGAAGATGTAGTAGTTGCTCTCGCTCGGCATGCCGCTCTCCTTAAGAATGTGCAGCAGATCCGCAATCTGGCCGTGCAGGTCGCCCACCACCACGACCTTGCAGCCTTGACTGACGCGGCCGTTGCTCACGCGTGCGCCGACGGGCGGCGAAACCCGCACCACGTTCGGCATCGTGTTGAGGTGATTCATCGCGTCGGTGAAGACGCGCCACGCCGCAGGGTAGGGGAGGAGGATGTGGTTCTTCAGGTCCTTCAGCATGCGCTCAACGTGCTCCAGCGTGATGGGAACGCTCGTGCTAACGGGGAAGTAGTGCGAAGATGTGGCGGGGGCCACGACGGGGGCCTGAATGACCGAGCGCGACCGCTTTGGCGCCATGACATGCTGCTCGTTCACCTTGTCGTGCGCCTTGAAGATGGCGAAGCCCTCCTTCTTCAGGTCCATCTCCTTGTAGACACTACGGAAGATGGTCTCCTCGATCATGCCCTTGCACTTGATCCAGCGCCACAGCAGCTGCATACGGGCCACGTTGTAATGAATGTTTGCCACCGGGTCCGTCTCCTTCCCGGCGGGGATGTGCTTCTTGCGCAGCGCCTCCGTCGCAAAAGGACCGTTGACAAACCGCACCTTCGACAGAATCGTCTTGGGGCACCACTTGTGAATGCGGGTGATGCACAACTCCCCACACTGCGGGCACGGCTTCGGCTGGCAGCTGTCACGGTGCGCCTGCATGTCAATGGCAAGAATCTCAATTCCGCACTTTGGGCAGATGGCCTTCTGCTTCTTTCCACACTCCTCGAGGTGCTTCTGCAGGTCACCCTGGCGCACAATCTGGCGGCACCACGAGTTCCAGCACGTCACCTCGCGCTCATCGCACATGACGGTGTGGGCGTTGTACTCCTTCTCGGGAATCTTCTTGTGGCAGAAGTGGCACGTCGGCCAGCGGCTCTGGTCCGTGCTGACCTGTCGATTGAGCAGGTAGCCGCCCCCGCCGTTCGCGCTGCCGGGGCTTCCGTTGCTTGACTTCTCCTTGTTGCCTCCGTCGCTCTTCGCGATGCCGTCGTTGTGCCGACTCGACTTCGAGGCGTTGTCGGCCTTGTCAGCCTTGGTGGCGTTGTTGTTGGCGCGATCGGCGCGCCCGCCGCTTTTGGTCGCGCTGTTCGTCGCATTCGACGCCACCGATTCCTTGGATGAGTCGCACCCCATTGTTCACACACTGG
>MDUD01007733.1:0-12186 GCA_002216565.1 Crithidia mellificae | reverse complement strand
TAAGAAAAGATACTAAAGAAGCCGTAACGATAGATTTATTTGTTGTTGTTAAAATAGCTGAAAAGAGGGAACAAGGGGAGTAAAAAAAAAAAAAATTAAGAAGCAGTTTTGTATGTGTGAATGTGTGTTTGCAAATTGCATTTGAAGGAAAAGGGAAAATTAACGGTATGCAGCAGTTTTATGCACGCTTGTTGTTGTTTTTCGCATCAGCGCGTCCCGCCTACGTGTTTGGCTTCAGTAGGCGAGCCGTAAAACGAGTGAGAAAGATAGAGCACAACGGACATGCCACCAAGATGCCGAGCACGGCGGTATTCTTCATCTTCCGACCAAACTCGATGCGCTCATTTGCGACGGCCTTCGCCTCCGCCGTCGTCGCGGCTGCCAGCTCCGCCGTCGCGTAAGTCTGCGCGAGGGAGCCAAGGGAGCCCTGAACAGACCCTTTACCAATCCACCCAAGGCCGCAGAAGAGAATCTCCGGCCACGACAGACCGAGCCGCGTGATGAGAGGGCAGAGCATGGCGAAGAGGCTGCGCGTGCCGATGCCAATGAAGACGAGGCCGAACGCCTGTCCGATAAACGAGCGCGAAAAGAGCTCGTGCACGTTGACGGCGGCACCGGAGAGGCCGAAGAGGGAGGGCATGGCGATGTAGTCCCACACCGTCGTCAGTGTCTGCGCCATGTCTGCTTTCACCCGCAGATGGTCCGCCGTGCCACCGCGGACGCAGAGGTAGTTGAAGGTGCCTGCAATCGTCACGACGCCGATGGCGGACCCGCCGAGCACGGAGAAGCGCTTGCCGATCGCGATGGCGGAGAAGGCGACGATGACCATAAAGAAAATGGAGATATAGCGGACGTGGACGGAGTGGCGCAGGGTGAGCATGCGATCACTGCGCACGGACGGCAGCCGCTCTCCCTCCATGAAGAGAATGTAGAACGTCGCGACGAAGACCAGCGCACCAAGAATAACACCGCCAACGAGGCCGACGACGACCTGGATTGGGGCCAGCACGATCAGCAGCGACGTGCTCATCTTGTGGAATTCGAGGGAGAGGAGAAACTCCACGCCCCACACGCACACCGCCGTGTCGACGGCGATGGAGCAGAGCATCATCATCGACGGCCCATCCCGCACGCCGTAGCCGCGGCGCTGAAAAGCGATGATGACCGGCACCACCACGCTGGGGGCGATGGAGGAGAGCAAGAAGCCCTCCGCAAAGGCCCAGCGGAAGTTGGGGTACTTGTAGATGTACTTGCAGCACACCCCATGCACCACCATCTCCGCCGCCATGGGCACTAAACTGAAGACGATGTAGTGCTTGAACTTCTGCTTGAAGCGAATCACGTTGAGGGAGAGCCCGGCACGAATGAGTCCGATGGTGAGGCCGAACATGCTAATAAACTGTCGCATGTCCATCGTAATGCCTTTTGTGAGCCGCCCGGTGTAGGGCACGTTGTTCCACAAAATACCCGCCCAGATCACACCGACAATGGAGGGAATGGACAAGATGCGCGCGACCAGCGTGCCGGCAATGCCTGCGAAGACGATGGTGTCGATGGTGTCGAAGTACAGCCCACCGGGGTAGAACCAGTTTTTCGGCACGAGACAGAACATAATCACCCAGAACAGAAAGAGGCAGAAGGCGCGGAAGAGGAAGGAGAAGAGAAAGATGCGGACACGACGCTTGAAGAGCGTCACGAAGAAGCACCCGCGCCGCTGGTCGAATTCCACGGCAAACCAGCGGTGCACTTTCGTTTCTGTCATGTCATCCCAGTCATCCGCCGTGTACGAGGCGTTCTGCTCGTACGGCTGCATGTGTGCCACGTAAAACGCCTCCAGTATCTCCATCCGCCGCTGCTCGGACGGCAGCGCGTTGAAGGTGTCGATGATCAACTCCTCCTTTCCGATGTCCGCCTCGGAGATTGGCTCGGCGTGGAAGGCGCCCGTGCAGAGGTAGGTGCTGTTGATCTTGTTGGCCGGGTCCATCGGCACCTCCTCCATCGCCGACAGGGGCTCCGGTGGTGGGGACGGAGGGGACTTGGCGGCCGTCGTCGTGCCTGCGGTGGACACCGACACGCCCGCCGGCTCGTGCGATGCGTGCGGCTGCGTCTGCGTGGTGTTCGACGACGACGACGACGACGTTGGGTCCTCATTACACGACGGCACGTGTGCGCCGTCCACGGTGCTAGTTTTCTGATTCTCGCTCTTGCTCTTGATTACGTCGGCTGCCGCCGACTGCCCTTGCCCTTGCCGCGCCTTTTCCTCTCGACGCACCGCTTGCGCCTTCGCACTGCGGCCCAGCAGCGGGGGTGGCGGCGTCTCCTCTCTCCCCTCTCCCTCCCCCTCCTTCTCCTCCTCCTCCCCTCCGTCGTTGTGGCTGTTGCTGTCCACGTTGGGGCGGCCCTTCCGATCGCCCTTGTCACCCGCCTCCTTCAAACCTGTAAAATCGGCCGGCTCGTGCGAAAAAGCCTCCTCCGACTCACTCGTGCTGGACACGGGTGAGTGCAGCCCGCGGTGGCGGTGCCGCACGGCCGCCTGCGCTGCTGCCGCCAACGCGAGACTGTCCGGGTCCTCCGTGTAAAGGTAGGGTCGCGGCCGCTCACCCCGCGGAGCCCGGATGCAGTTGCGGAAAATGTAGTGGGTGGTGGGGTCTGTGCAGCCGCGCAGCTCGTCTCCGGTGCTGAGGGCCGCCATCGCCTGCGCTGCATCGTCGCCGTCGTGCACGGTGACCGGGGGTGCGGTGGTCGTATCGGCGGGGTTCCACCGCCACATCGGCTCCTGCCCGAGCGTCTCTCGCACCGCGTTTTCAATCGCCTGCTCGTCGCTGATCGGGTTTGCAAAGCTCTGGTACAGCATCTGCAGCGGCGAGCTGCCGGGGACGTTGTCGGTAGCGGCGGTGGCGTTTGGGTTTTGCAGCCCACTCATCGTGCGTAGGATGCTGCCGTTTGTGTAGAGACTCGTGTTGTTGTTGAAGCTTCCACTGTTGAGCTGCTCCCGCAGCTGAGAGAAGGTGCGCTTCCGTTCCGGGCCGCCGTCGGCCTCGTCGATGTTGCCAAAGGTGACGTGCATATCCGCTCCGCCACCGCCACCGCCACCGTGGGTGCCCTCATCGCGTGGCAGACCGCTCGTCTTCCTTAGATGGCTGTTCTTATTGTTAGTGGGAGACGGAGCGGCGGGACCGCCAACAGGGGCGTCCCGCTCGCCAAAGGCAGGGGAGTCGCCCGTGGCGGCGGCGTCGATGTTGACGTCGCGGCGCGAGTAGTCGAGATCCTGCCCGATGTCCTGCTCGAGATCGCGGGGTGGACTGAGAGACATCTGAGGCAGCTGTTATGTTAAGAAAAAAAAAAGGGAAAGGAGAAATATACTTACTGTTGTTATGAGCTCTGGCACTCAAAGAAAACAGTAAATGAAAACAAAAAGAAAACAAGAAAACGGAAGCACAAGAAAGAATGCAGTATGGTTTGCTGTCAATTGTGATTGAAAAGAAGCCAGAGGCAAAGTGAAAAATGCTTTTAATTCTTAGAAGCAAAAAAAAGGATGAAGGAACAAACGTGTTTATGGCCGAACAGAGAGTTCAACACGAGAAATGGAGAAAGAAATCACGATTCTATTCGAGCAGCCGCTTAAACAATGTGAAATCGAACAGAAAACGAGTGTGGAGTGAGTGGCACCAATTAATAAAAAGCTCAAAAATGCAATGAATGCTCAGAAAAAAAAAATTAAGAGCGATGAGGGGGTTCTTAAATTTGTGTGCGTCAAGAAGCCTTTTCTCTAGGCAACAAACAAAAACTGCTTGTCAATTGCTTTGCAACACGGCGCTCACTGAGTCGCAGACACTCACCATTAGCCAAAAAAAAAAGACGTGAGACAGAGAAACGGTGTCCCTGACTCTCAAGTGCAATAACGGGGTTTGTCTTTTTGAAGACCGAAAAGCACCGCTGAGTTGAGAAAAACCAGAAACCTTTGTCTACAGGAAAAACAAAAAATATGATTAAAATTGGCGTTGAGGGCCAAAAGAGGGTCGAGATTGGATAAAGCAAAGCGTTCACAACACTAATTAGGTTTAGTGGCTTTCAATGATCAATTTGAAGGTGAGGGTCGTGAAAAGAATTA
This sequence comes from Crithidia mellificae, assembly GCA_002216565.1. Lineage (NCBI taxonomy): Eukaryota > Euglenozoa > Kinetoplastea > Trypanosomatida > Trypanosomatidae > Crithidia > Crithidia mellificae. Next base: position 8,075 of record MDUD01007733.1, on the reverse strand, counting down.
TTCAAAAAAAAGAAAAGTTACGATTAGGCACAGCGACGAAGAGGAGTGCTAACAACGATTCTATTGAGCAAAAAGAAGAACAGTAGAATCCGTTAGAGTTTGTTAATAATGGTTGAAAGAAAGATTGATTGCAAGAAATATGCTAGTGTAGCTAACAGTTAGTAGTCTGTAAATTTGGTTTTGTATCGCGGCAAAGCAGAGACTTATTTGCTCGCTTTCAACAGATCCGAGAAGAATTAGCAACGAGGACGAGGAGGGGTGGAAAGGCAAAGGGAAAGTAAAAAATGACAGAATAATATAAGCAGAAGGAAAAAGAGCGTTTGTTTACTGCAAATCTGAGCGCAGAGCTATTCATGTAAATTGATTGCTTTTTAGAGTACTATAAAATTTATAGGGTTGAGTTGGTTGAAAGCTTTGCATTTTCTCGTCGCAGTCGCCGCGGAGGATGTAAAAGCACGAAGAACTCTAAAGCCCTGTTTTGATAATTTTAGATAAACGGAAAGCTGATTAAGAGCAGTCAAAATGAAGAAAGAAAAACAAAACGGCAAAGCTAAGTGTTCCAATAAAAGTGTTTTTTGTCGACAACAAATGTCTGCGGCAGTGGATCAAGATTTACGGTGTGGGTGTGCTCAAGCATTAGCAGATCACTAACGAGCCTCTTGAAAGGCCATCTGCCAGGTTATTTCCTAGAAAGGTATGTGTGATCAGTTTCCTGGTGCTCCGTAGCTACATTTGTGCCTCCTCAACAACGCCGCCCCTGATCTATGAGCAAAACCCAACTGCACTGATGAAAAAAAAAAAAACCACTCTACAACAGCTATGAACGGCTTTCACCTATAGATCTCTTTCGCTGTTGTCACCACACGGACTCGCGCGAAGACAGCCCTTTTTCAGCACCTATTTTTCACCATGAACTGCAAAACAACGTTGTTTTTCATTTGCCGTGTTCTTTTAAGGTGGCGCACACAATTGGAGAAAAAAGAAATGCACGTAGCATCCTTTCCCAAAGGTGTGGGTGGCCGTATTTCGCTATTTTTCATGACACAAAAGCACTCGGCTCGTTTCACTTCACTCTTCTCTTCTCCTTCCTTTTATGTCGCCACCGTAGTTCGGAAGCAACGCACAAGAAAAAAGAAAAAAGGAATTGAAGAGAGCACGAAGGCGGAAGTTTCAGTGAAAAACAACAGAATAGAGAAAAAAGAGACACAGCAAGAAATCAAAGTTGTGTCGCAGCCAAATGAAAAGGCGCGAAGCGATGGCGTGCACAGTTCATGATATGTTTAAAAGTGTGGATGAAACTCAAAAAAAAAAAGAGATTTTGCTGCAAAACAANTGATGACAGCAATAAAAGAAATCAAGACAAGAAAAAGGTGGAAATCAAAGAAAAGACGAAGCCATCAACCAGAAATTAACACTTGAGTCGAAAAGTCATTTCCGCGCATTAACCGAAAGCACGAGAGAAACCAACAAACGCACTTCTTTTATTATCGTTTGAAACAAAAAACAAAGGAAAGAGTTTGTGAGTCGCTTATTATACTTCGGCCAAATGCAAAAACGGAGATGACATGCACGACTCAAGGCCAGCTCTTTTTCCTTGCCTGTTTTTCCTCTGTACATCGAAGTACCTTCTCATCTTTGACAAAACGAAAATACACTTACGGTGTTGCAGAGAAGAAAAAAACAAGGAAAGGAAAAAAAGCAGTCGTGAAAGCTTTCGCACACATTAGGGTTAGGGTACATGGACTTTGTCTCGCCGACGCGTTTTTTTCACGTCATTCCTCTCTGCCAGCAAGTAGGTGACAGAAAAAGCCTGAACCTGAAAAGGTGCAACGGCAGCGACAAAGGTGAAGTGCGAGAACACAATGCACCTGACAAAAGAAAGAGAGACAACAAAAAGAAATTGTAAGCTCAAGCTTCGCCCTTTTTTCTGTTCCCCCTCTTTCAATTGCAAGCAATTGTTGACCTCGCTTCACCGGCGTTGATGACTAAGTCTTTTCTTGACTCTTTTCTCTCGTGTTTTAGAAAAAAAAAATTCTCTTGCTTTCCGTACGCACAAACAAAGGTGTAAAAGAAATAACTTTTTCCAACTCCAGGAGATCGCAACTTAGGCGAGTGTAAGACAGAGCAGTTTGAGAACGACAAAGAATGAACAGAAGGTCAAACAGCACAGTCAATTAAGGTCTGCTATTAGAAAGAAGAAAGCGAGTTGAGAGGCACAGGTAGCTGAAGAGGCGAGAACGCTTCAGGTGCGTGTGCACCTTGAGCAATCTCGCGTAGGAGAGAGGAAATCTTTTAGTAATAACAACTGTCGTCATTGCACCAACGGATCACACGCAACCATACAAGCACACAAGCATGCACAAAGTGGGAAGACACACAATACGTAGTATACACGTCACAGGCAAACTAGAAAGAAAAAAGGGGAGGTGGCGCATGTCCTGCCCATGACTCCATCAAAACTCAGCCGATGTTAGTGCTCGAAAACGTAAACTAAAACGCAGTATAAGTTTTTAAACTAAAGCAAAAATAACGGAGCGATTCTTCCAAAACAACACAGCGTAAATCGCGCAAATGAGAAAGCTCTAAAGCCAGCACAATTTCTAAAAGAGGGGAAGCTCCGCGTCGGACTGAAGTGCATTTGTATGTTTTTATTTGTTCTGAACTGCGATTAAAACGCGAAGCAGAGGTTGGAAAGAAAAAAAGAGAGTATCAGGTGGGTAAAGAGGTGTACGTTATGCAAATTGATAGAGCTGTTAACCAGCGAGCTAAGCGTAATAAAGTTTGTCCTATTTCTTACACAAATGTTTTCTTTTCAATCTGTTATTGGATTGAATGTTAAACTCATACCCCAAACCGCCAGATGCTTTTCACTTTCTCTGTTTTGTTAAATTGGAATCATTAAACGCAAAAAAAAAAAATTTGAAACATATTAGGAAAGTGTACAAATGCAAAGAAGTGCGATTACAGTTGGTGGAGAAGGAAAATCTAGTACAAAAAACAGAAGGATACGTAAAAATTTTTACGTATACAAATTAAGCAGCTTGCGAAGGTCGCCAAGCAGATGAACATACAAACGCGCAGCCTTCTCAGATGGCATTTTATTCGCCTACACCTGCAGCCGCGGCGGCAGCGTGATCACGGCGGTGCTGAGTGTCCAGTCGATGCAGCGCAACCTCCAGCTGATCCAACATGGCCTGCTCCTCATCCGTCAAGAAGACGGTGTCCTTGGACAAGGTCGGGTCCTTCGCAGCGCGCATCCCACCGGACGGCAGCAGCAGCGATGGTGACGTTGGTGGTGGTGGTTGCCGCGCATCTGCGGTGTCCGCAACTTTGGGGCTTGGCGTCCGCGTGGAGGGGTTCCCTGTACCTCTCCGGACGTCTATCGCACTTGGCGAGGAGAGCGTAGACGGCGGACCCGCCGCAGGAGCAGAGGTGATGCGCTCAACGCGAATACTGCCACCAGCGCCACCAACACTGCTGTGACTCAAACCCCGTGACGCATTTCCTTTGCTGTCGCTCCGTTCCACGCGTGTGGGCGGCGGCGGCGGAGGAGGGGTGCGAGAGGCGACACCGAACGCTTCGGTGGTGTACTTTGGATGCACACGCGTCGGGTACGGCTCGCTGGCCGCACCTGTTGTTGCCGCTGCTGCTGGCGCTGCGGAGCGTGGGAGCTCTGGTGGGGGCACGAGGCGAACTTGCGGATGCGCAAACGCTGCTGTCTCGTGAGGGTCGTGCAGGTCCACCACCTCCTGGGCTCCTCCCCACGGCGACCGAAACTGCTGTTTCTGCTGGTGCCGTTGCGCTTGCTGCGGCAGGTGCGGATCAGCGTGGCGAGCATTCTGCTCCCGCTCGCGACTGCGCTCCCGCCGCCGCAGCTCGCGGTCGATATCGTCGATGGTGGCATCCACCGCTGCTGGCGCGGCACGCAGTGAATAGTCCAACTCTGCACTGCAGTGCCGTTGCCCTGTGCTGCCCTGCTGCTGCAGACGTGCCTGCATGCGTGGGTGCTGCCGCCAGCACGCATCACGCCGCTCCGCCGCTGCCACCTGCCGCTGCACCTGCTGCCAACGCCGCTCCGCGTGAAGGTCCGCCACGTACGCGTGACGGCCGCGCGGCGACGTCGTCGAAGACAGCATCGATTCCTCCTGTTGAGGATACGGCAGTTGCTGCTCTTGCGCTTCTTCGTCTTGCTGCTCCCCGCGCTGCTTCTCCGCTGGACTGCGGAAGCGAGATGGGCTGGAGGTGGGGGAGCGCGGAGGTTTGCCGTGCGGCGTGCGCCGACGCGACGGCGGGCCACGGGTGTCGTGCCGCACATCGTCTTCTTTGTCCGCGTAGAAGTCGTCGTACTCACCGTCGTGGGGCGACGGGCGTCGGCTGCTGTGCCGCGGCGTTGAAGACGCAGCCCGCGATGACAGCTGCCGTTGCTGCTGTTGCTGCCGCTGGTGTTGTGCGTGAGGCGATAGCTGCGACGGTACAAGTCCGTCTCTTGTGCGTTCGTTTTTGCGTGCTGATCTCCCCGTCATCACCACACCCTCCCGTGGCGGAGACCAGAGGCTGCCATCGCGTCCATGGCGCTCTGCGATTGCGGCGGCGGTGGCGGCGGCCGCTGGGCGGCGACTGCGGTACGACGGCGAACCGTCACGTGGCGGCAACGCGTCGTGCTCGCCGCTGCTGTAGTAGCCGTGGCGCTGTCCGTGCCTTCCAGCACTTCCGCTCCAGCCGTCCATGCGCTCGTTGTATGCACGTTCACCGTCACTGTTCGCATCCTCCTCCGAAGTGTAATTGTAGTACTGTGGCTCACTGCCGGTAGATTGCCGCCGCCCACGCAAGTTGACGCTGCGACGACCGGAGTGAGAGTGGGGAGACAGCCGCTGCCGTTGCTGCTGAAACTCGTCTGCACGTCGACTGGACATCGGCGTGAGTGGCGAAGATGACGAAGGGCGGCGGGGGTGGTGGTGGTGTTGGTGGTTGTGTGAGTTGGGGTCATCCACTGGGTAGGCGTAGCCGTGCGGAGGTGCAGCGAGGACGCGCCGCACAAGCGGGCTGTTCGGGTTGGAACTTGGAGTTGGATGCCAAGACGGCTGCGTGTGCGGCGAGCGGCGCCGCCGCGGCGGAGACGTCGCAGGAGACTGTCGTCGTCGCCCGTCCCGTTCTTCTCGTGGTTGGCGGTGTGAATTAACAGGCCTGCGTGCATCCACGCGATCGTCCTCACCCTCCCACTCGCTATCGGTGCGCTCGTACGCATTAACGTCAGAGGTGTCATCTGACAAAACGCTCGATGACGCATGTAAAGGTCTCTGCGGCGCCTGCTGCTGCTGCTGCTGTTGTTGTTGCGGTGGCGGCGAGGCAGCGGAGGTGCTGCATAAGAGTTTGACCGCCTCCAGTGTAGCCTGGAGCAGCGCGTAGGCGTCGACGAGGCCGGGGCGATCAAACGCAATGCGCCGCAGCATCGTCTGCGCATCGCCCTCCCCTCCTCTCTTCAGCTGAGAATCCGTGTCCGCATCATCACTGCTCTCGGCATCCTCTGCCGCCTCGGCCTCCGTCGCCGCCACAGATTCTTCTAGCCACGTCACGACCACCTTCTTCACAGCACGAATCTCATCAGCGTTGAGGCGTCGGCGCCGCGGCACCGTTGTCGTGCGGGCTGGCGGCCCACGCCCGTAGCGGTACTGCGGTCCCTTGCTCCCACTGCGCAGCAGTACTCGGCTGTTCGTGTGACCACCGCCATCTCCGTTGAGGTCGTCGTGGTGTGGGCTGCGGTTGTGGTAGCCGTCGCTGCGCCGCCCGTGCAGCTGCCCACCTCGGCTGGCCAGCCCTTCACCCACCACCACGCACGGAGCGCTGTCCATCAACACCACGTGCATGAGCATTTTTTGCAGACGATCCACCACTTCTCGCACTTCAACGTAGCGGCGAGCCACGATCGTGTGAGCTTGTTGGTTTGTGTTGCTGTTGCGGCGAGGGTGGCTGCTGGAGGGGCGATCCGCGGCTGCGGGGATGGCAACGCGTCGCACCTCGACCGTACTGCAGTGCGGGATGTCCGCCGCGGCAAAGAGGCGGCAGAAGAGCTGAAAGTCGCTGAGGGTGTCGGCGTCGACGTGGATAAAGTACTCGCGAAAAACCGCGCAGGCGGGGCTGAGGTGGTGGTAGCGGTGCAGACACACGGCGAACTCCTGCAGCATCGGCCGCCACTGCAGCGCGCCGTAGCGAGAGGACAAAAAAGAGGTGGTGAGATCGGCCACGGTCGTCGGCGCCGTGCCGTCGTCTGGTGTGCCTTCGCCGCCTCCTCTACCGCCCGCACCACTCTTGTTGTTGTGGGATGTGCTCCCACTGCGTTGATGACTGCTGCTGGCCCGGCGGGTCGAGCTCGTGGCGGAGACGATGACAGGGCCTGTCGTGCTGGCTGTCTGCTGCAGCGCCACCTGCGCGACCAGCTCGTCAATCAACTTCACCGCCCACTGCGCGGTGCGAGGTGCGGCGTGGGAGGCGCTGTTCCTCACGACGGCGGCGCCAGCGGCACTGTTGTATTTGTTCTTTTTCTTCGAGTGTACCTCTCGCGTATCGGCTCTGGCCGATCGTGCGTGACCGCCTGCTGGGGTGCCGTGTCGGGGTGTACGGCCAGGCTGTGGGGCGGGTGTGGGACGACCACGACTTTCGTCACGGCTGGCCGGCTGACTACGGCGACTACCCCGGCTGCTCTGGTCGCTTTGGTTGCTGTGGCTGCGCAAACTTGCACGGCTGCTGTGCGGCGGCTGGTCTTCCGTTCTTCCGGTTTTGGAGCTCCTGGCCGGGCTCGAAGTTGCTGCAGCAGCAGCAGATGGAAGATGCTCTGATCTGCGTCGGAGGCTGTTGACGTCACTCTCCTCACTCACGCCGTCCTCTGCGCTCTCCTCATCACCTTTGGCGAAGGGGGATCGTCGCGTGCTGCCGCGTGTGCTGCTGCCGTGCAATTTGATCCGCTGCGACTGCTGCTGCGCATTATCCGGGCGGTCGCGGAAGCCGTTGTGCTTCGCTCCATCAACACCGGCGTCTCGAAACGCGGACTGCTCGCTTGTCGCGCGAACCTCCTCCGAAGCCGCGCTGGTGGACTCGAGTCCGGCGGCACGTGGGCGACGGCCGTGGGCAGTCGACGCGACCACCGAAGTGGCTGCCGACGAGGCGGCCAGGGGTGCGGGGAACGCGGAGCCGTACTGGTGCTCCGCCGCCAGCTGCTGGTACCGTCGACTGAGCGCTGCGGTGCTGTTTGTGAGAATTGACGTTGGCGCCTCAGTGGCTGCGTCGTGGGCGGAGACCGGCACGCTCTCGTCGTCGTGGTAGTGGTGGCCAGCTGCGGTGTGGTAGGCGCTCACCGTGGCTGCCACGCCAACCGGCGCAGCTGCCGCGAGGGCCGCCTGCGAAGTCACGGGCGGTGGGGGTGGCGATGCGGGGGTGTACCCGGCAGTAAAAGGTGAGGGGCGATAGAGCACCGAGGTGGCGGACGGCAAAGCTGCAGACGCCGCAGGGTCACGGTGATTTGTCGTTGTTGTTGATTCCGCATCTCTGGGTATCGTCGCGGTCTGACCGCGACTACTGGCGTGTGCCTTTGGAATGGTGCTGGAGCTGTACAGCCGATTCCACGGAATCCCGCACGGGGTGGGCGTGGAGAGCTGCAGAGGCGGTGCCGTTGCCGCTGCCGCAGGAGGGGTGGCCACGCGACTCCACTGCGTACCGACACGTTGCACGGAAGGATAATCATCGTCGCTGTTGACGTTGTTCGTCTTGTTGTAGATGGGCTTGCTGCTGCTGCTGCTGATGCCGCTGTTGGGGATGACTGGGACCACCCGCGGGGGATAGGGTCCATCTAGCATTTGCACCACAGGCGCAAACCTTGGTTTGTGCACGTGTCTGAATTATAAAGAAGGTACAAAATAAGCGAAAAGGGGGGCGTTAAAGGGTACAGGTACAAGGAAGAGAGCAAGCCTCTAACGATACTAGAAAGGTAAATTGAAAAAAAAAATAAAAAAAATGTTTTAAAGTATTTTTTTTTGAGACACGTTGGATGCTGCGTGATTGTCGCCTACAGGAAAGCAAAGAGG
>MDUD01007720.1:0-29599 GCA_002216565.1 Crithidia mellificae | reverse complement strand
GCCGTTTTAAGATAATATTGGCGTGTGCTAAACGTTAATGTTTTTCTTGCAAACATCGAATCAAGTGTTCATCTTACCTCACTTTCTGTCTTCGCCTGCCGGGAAACACCCCATGTTTTTTGCGAGTTAGCGCCTCTCACGTTGTCTTATCTCTCCTTTTGTTGCGTGATTGCTCTCTACTTTACTCCAAGCGTAACTTAAGCGCGCCATTTTTTTTTTTTGCTGCTGTCAATTGGAAAGCGCCAAATAAAACTTAATTTCTGGTCCTCATTCTTAAATAATAATGCTAGTTGGAGCATAAAGCCACCTCACTTTCGAAAATCAAATGCGCTGTGGACTGCGACTTTTTGCTACGTTGAAAGCAAGTCGTGTCTTCTTTTTTTTATATCCTACGCAGCATCAAGGACATTGAAGCGCAATTACTTTAAGTTTCGAAGATACCATTTTCTAACTCTTATTTTAACAGCTTTTTTTTTTGCGTTACCAATATTTTATTTTCTGATCGTAGTTGCTTCGGTTTACAGTCTTTTGAAAGACAAAAATAGGTGTTGCTCTCCTCGCTCTTAACTAACACTTAAACTCAAAGAAAAAGAAAGCTCGTCGGTATATCATTTATTTTGTGTGCGTCTTCCTGTGTTCAAAAGGCGCGACAATTTCATTCACACGGGAGAGAATCAGTGAAAATTCGAACAAGCCACAGGGTCTTCTTCGGTTTTGAGGCACTTTTCATGAGGGAAACAGAAACCTGTTTTTTTCAGCCACGGACTTTCAGCACTTACGAGGTTTTAGCCCACCTTCGATAGGGCCATAAAAAGAAGAATCAGAATCCAACTTCTGTGTTGAAGCGGTTAGTCGTTTAATGGACCAGAAACGTTTTAGCTCTCTCTCTTATTCTTCCCTTCTTCTGTTCTTTTGGTGGACCTCATTGCGGCTTTTTTTTTGTTTTCCAGTTGTCAGTCGCCCTTGCTTCAAACAACTTTGTTGGATTAAGGGCTAGCCTAACATTCTGTGGGGTGGTAAAACAAAAATTCTGCTAGTGCCGTTAAATTTCCAGTTGATTCGTGAGATTCTGCTTTGTTTCGTGCGGAGGTCTCTCCCAAGCGGCAACTGCATCACCTTCTTTTTTCTAGGTTTTGCTGAAAACGGATTGTCTATCATTTCAAGTTTTGTAGGCACCCGCTTCGCAACTGCTTTCGTTCTCTCTAGCGTCAAATTACGTTGTTCAACCTTTTTTTTTGTTCACGCTCAATTCGGTGGATCTTTTTTTTTCCCCCGCCCCTCCTTTGATTGCTTGAGGTGGAGTTTGATTGTATTTAGACTCTTTTGAATACACAGCCGCTCAATAGGAGGGAGCAGCAGTAGGGTCAGGAAAGCATGTGTGGCATTTGTCTCTTGATTCGCCAGAAGGTGGCCATCGCTGCACGCGCGCGTGAAGGTGACCACGACACTAAGCCCAACACGGCTTCCTCGTCGTCGTCCTCTCGTCTTTTGCACGTTCCGCAGCCGGCCTCCACGGCGCTACCCGTAGAGGAGCAAGTCGACGCGGATGCGTGTGCGCTGATGCCGTCATCGCCCGATGCGTGCAGCTTGACCCCGTGCACCTGCGCTCTTGCTGGCTTGGATGTCAAACACTTCCTCAGCGGCAACGCGGACGCCGCTAACGTACTCTTTGCGGAGCTCATCCACAATTTGCGCCGCCGCGGCCCCGACACCTACGGCGTGACACGCCGATCTTTCGTGACGTCTTGCCACACACACCCGCAACGCTGCCTACGACCGCTCATGCGGCAAGCACGGATAGCAGCGAAACAGAATGAAGAGGAAGAGGAAGAAGAAAGCGTCGAGAAGGCGTGGAATGAGGAGAGCTGCACCAGCGGGGAGGCCGTCACGCTTCGGACGGAGGTGGCCGGCGTGGCGTCGGTGCTCGGCTTGCGTGGACACTCCACCGTCGCCCAGCCGTACGACATGAACGTCGCCACTGACGCCGCCGATGATCGTCAGGCGAACTCGTGGGATTTTCGCTCCTCCCTCATGTGGAATGGTGAGATCTTTGGCGGCGCGCTCTGCCCTCCGCCGTGGGGCAGCGACACGGTGCTGCTGGCAACGCGGCTCTCGCAAATGGAACTGGAGTGTGTGCGGCTGACGGCGGCCCACGACGCCGCAGGCAGCGGTGGGACGTCGCCGAGCAAGCGAGGGAGGGGGAGTGCGCGCCACAACAACGAAAGCGACGACGGCGGCGACGCAGCGGCGTCCCCGTTGCTGCTGTTGCCACTGGTGGAGCGGCAGCGCGTTTTTCTGCGCCGCTGCACCACCCTCTTTGAACAGCAGGTGGAGGGCCCGTACTCTTTTATTTTCATCGCCACGCGGCTGCGGCTTGCCGTCTTCGGCCGCGACCCGCTCGGCCGCCACTCTCTCCTCTCCCACGTCCGTGTAACCCAGCCGCTGCGGGGTGGGAGTGGCAGCAGCGACTGCCATAACCCCGACAACGCCGCTGCGGCGGAAGAACTGGATGTGGAGCTGATTGTATCCTCTGTCGGCGTGCAGCATCACCACCCGGGCGTCTGCAAGGTGCCCGAGGAAGGCGGTCAAGACCACGAGGAGGACGACGACGGTGGCCATGTCGATCACGGTAGTAGTCGTGGCGCCAATGGGGCACCCGCACCTGTCATCTCAGGTGCGGTTCGAAGCGGCAAAGGTGCAAAGAACGGCAAGGGCGGCAGCCACGCGGCGTCGCAGATGCACGCAGGCAACAACAACAACAACAACGACGACGCGGAGCAGCCCCTGCCGTCGTCATCTGCCCTCGCGGGGCTCCAGAGCGGCGAGCACGCCGGCGCGTCGAAGCGGCCGCGGCACGAGCGGCGCAGCGCAGGCGGCTCGCTCAGCGGTGGCCGCACCACCACCACCACCACCGCCTCAGCAGCCACGCGAGATGACGCAGCTGGCGACGAAGAAAACGAAGAGATGGGCGGCTACGGCGCTGCTGCGGGCCTCTCAGACACGAGCCCGAAGACCGCAGCGGGGTCGCACGAGGTGTGTTGGCAGGAAGTTGGCGTGACGGGACTTTTCGCGGTGCCACTGCAGACCCCACTCGTGTACTGTGGCGGGAGCAACAGTGACAAGCACACCCACGCTGACCGCGACGCAGCAGAGGAGAAGCTGACGACAGCGACAACAGCAACGTCATCAGCAGCAGCAGCCGCAGTAACGGACCAGCTGCACCCTGTCTGCGTCACTCACCACGATGGCGAGGCACTTGACGGCACCACCGCCGTGACCGTACGTGGCGCCCACGTCCTCCTCCTCCACTGCCCGTGGCAGCGTAGTCACCACCTCGTCCACCCCTTACTGCGAACCGCCACACTGCCCATGGTGCCGCACGAACCCCCGTCCTTTGAGTTGATTCTCGCGCATGAGGAGATTGCGGTGCTGCCGGAGCCGTTGCTACGGTGGGCGAGCCACCTCATGAAGAGTATGCAGCCCAACGGAGGCCTGGAGCAGAGTTGGGTGGACTGGGCCGCGGCGCACTACATGCTGGCCCTCGCCGTCTCGATGCACCGCCGCATCACGGTGGCCAATTCAGGCGCGGCGGATGGGCGCGATGCACAGGAGCTTTCCACAGCGCGGCGCCGCCCCCTCTGCATCCTCTTCTCCGGTGGCATCGACTGCACCGTCATCGCAGCCCTGGCCCACTACATCCTCCCCGTGGAGACGCCGATTGAGCTGGTCAATGTGGCGTTCGGGGACAGCCCGGAGGAGGCTCCGGACCGCGTCGCGGCGTTCCGCTCGATGGAGGAGTTGCTGCGGCTGCCTCTGCTGAGCACCTCCCGCAGCAGCCACAGCAGCAGCAGCGGCAGCTTCAACAATAACACTTCTGCCCTTTCCGGGGCTGCGGACACCGCGGAGCGCGAGTGGCGTCTCGTGCTGGTGGATGTGCCATCCAAAACATCGGCAGACAGTGCCCACATCAAGGACCTGCTCGTGCCGCGGCACACCGTGATGGATCTCGATATCGGGACCGCGCTCTGGTACGCCGCACGCGCGTCAGGGCGAATGCAAGTCTTGAAGCGCAGTGACGTGGACGCGGGGGCGCTGATGATGACGGGCAGCGGCGGCGACTCCTTTGCGGACACGCCACCCATCACGGCAGTGGGCAGCCCCACCACGGCATCGACGACGACGACGGCCGGTAATGGTGGTCTTGGCGGCTTTGCCGGCCTGCGAGCCGGGGCGGGGAGCGGCAGCCCGACGGTGACCCTCGACGGCTTTTCGAAGCACTTCCGTGCGTACACAGGGGCTACGGCGGTCGGCTCTTGCGGGCCGTGGGGGGAGAACGCGAACACCGCCTCTTCCGTTGTGGCGGTGGCGGCAGACGGCGCAGGGTCGAATGCGGCATCGTCGAACTCTTCCTCGCTTGTCGCACCGGCGCATTCGGCCGCGTTGAATGCTGCTGCCGTCCCCAGCTCCCCCATGAACACCACCACTGCCGTGGCGACAACGCAGGTGCCGGCGAGCAGCAGCTCGCTAGGCCACACCACCGCAGCTCAGAGCAGTGGACCGCTGAGTGCCCCCTTTCCATCTGCCTCGAGCTCGGAAGAGGTGGCGAACACGCAGAAGTATCAAATCCTCGTGGATGTCCTTGTGAAGGAGGGCCGCAGCGGTGGCGGGCCCCTCACCCCGGTCCTGCTCTCCACACTCGGCAAGGAGTACAGCCTCTTCCTTCAACCACACATTAAACGCTACGGTTACAAGAAGCTGGGCAGTTTTTTGAACGACGCGGCAAAGGCCGGGTACATTAAGTTTGTGCCGGACGCCCCGTCCAAGGCGGTGCGGCTGTGCCGGCCGGCGGACATGGAGAGGGCCGCTGCCGTGCCGCCGAGCCCGTGGTTCGCCACGGCGAGCATGAAAGCGCAGGAGCCGACCTTCACGGCGGACGGTGCGGCGCAGCCCGCCCTGCCCGCCGCCGGTACTTTCTTTCCTTCCTACACATCCCACGCCAAGGTGGTGCTGCTGGGGATGGGCGCGGATGAGACGCTGGGCGGCTACACCCGCTACCGTCGCTTCTTCCAACGGGAAGGCATGTCGGGTGCGCAGCGGGAGCTTGAGCGCGACTTTGCGCGGTTGTGGCAGCGCAACCTCGGCCGCGATGACCGCGTCACCATGGACAGCGGCCGCGAGCCGCGCTTCCCGTTTCTAGACGAAGGGGTGCTGCGCACGCTTGAATGGATTGTGCTGAAGCGGCGCAACAACATCCTCGTCACCCACGCCCATCTGCTGGAGCAGAGCGGAGGAGGGCTGAGCGGCGTTGGCGGAGCCAGCAGCAACGGCGGCGGCAACGGTGGTAGTGCTGATGGGCACGCAGGCTTGCCAAGCTCGCCGAACACATCATCGTCCACAGGTTTTAGTGGACCACTTCGCGGGAGTGCCGGCGCCACCCAAACGCCACAGCCGCTGACGCACGACGAGCTGCTGCGGCTGGCGCTGGAGCCTATTGTGAGCTTCCGCCTGCAACCCGGGGAAGGCGACAAGCGCGTGCTGCGGCGTGTGGCCGGCGTGCTCGGGCTGAGTGACGTGACGCACCTGCAGAAGCGCGCGATTCAGTTTGGCTCCCGAATTGCGGAGCGCAAAATCAAGGGCACGACCGATTTCTAGGGTTTGTAAAGATTTTGTATATGATGTTATGGCCAGCATGTGTATTGTTCTTTGTTTTCTTTTTCTCGGTGCTGGTAGCGCGACGGATTTTTGGAAATTTCTAGGGTAAGAAGCTCATTTCACGAAAGTTGCACTCGGTTTTCTTTCTTTTTCACATTTACAAAGAAGAAAAACAATGTTTGCTTGCTCGTTCTTGCGCTAGTTGAGTTGAAATATCTGCAAGCATTGAAAAATACTGGACCAAAAAAAATGTTATGGAGAACACGTTTTGTCTTGATTGCGGTTCGGGAAAAGTTTTTCTTTTCTGAAGAATCCGCTATCCCCTTGCAACTTCTTGTTGAGTGTTGTGCGATGCTCCGTTCACATGGACAGGCAGCACAAATGCTAACATTGCCATTTATTATTGACGTAACGCAATTGTCTACTCTTTTGTTGCTTTTCCTCGCTTTTTTTATTTTTTGACCCGTTGCACCTGTGAATGAAAAAACGACATACCCTGCCGCAATATTCGTGCCCGAAACGTATTGAAACACTGTTTTAACAAAGGACATTGCCTCTAGTTTTGACATTGACAACAACAACAACACCGATAACAAAGAATTGCTAGTAATAAAGAGAGACATATTCTAGCCGCAATGAGAGCAGTGTCTCAGACCGTTGCACGCGGTGGGTTACGCAGCCCCGCCTTGTCTCTACGCTGGCCGCAGTTTGTCAGACGCTCTGCCTCCGTCAAGGCGGAACTCGCGTCTTCGGCGTCCTCTTCAATTTCCTTCTGTGCAACTTCTTCCACGCCGATAATCACAACTCTGCTCACGTCGCTGCGGTGTATGCACATTGAGCACTCGAGCGATGTCCACAAGTGGCGCAGCCCGGAGAAGGAGGAGGTGAAGCGGCAGTTTCGCGGCGGCGGCGTGAAGCTTGGGAGCGAGTTTACCAAGTATCGGGAGCAGGAGACCGCAGAGAAGGCGCTCATTGAGGAAGACAAGTTTACGAATTGGCGACTCGTCTACGCCTACTCCCTCGGTACGGCGCTGCTGCTTATTGGGCTGAACCTTGTGATGGTGGTCGTGGAGCCGAACCCGTCTCCGGAGTACGTCCCTTATGTTGATCCGGCTGCTGCTGCTACTGCAGAGGTGGCAACAGTGGAGAAGCGGGATGGTGAAGCGGTAAGGAAGAAGACGACGGCGTAGTTGCTTTGTTAATAGGCCACTGTTTTTGTTTTCGTAGAATTCTGACTTCAATGCAGTAGGTGGAAGGGTTTTCTTTTTCTATCACAGAAAGAAGATATCAAAGCCTAAAAAAAGATAATTGACATTAGTCTAAAGAATCAAAACTTGATTTGATTGGTTTTTGAATATCAGAAAACAAAAAAAAAAACACGTGATGTACATGTTCGTTTTCGTTCCTGAGACTGTCAAGTTGAAATTATCCATAATTTTTTTTGGCTAATGATTCTGTTACTCTTTCTTGTTTTCCCTTTTTACCAATCTAGATTTGTTTGTGCTCAAATCATTAGCACTTGCATTCACGCAACTATCTACTCTATTTTCGTCGTAGCTTAGCAACTCGAAAACACACAATCTGATCAATTTTTTCAAGTTGAAAAAAAAAATAAGCACGAAAAAAGTGACAAAAGCTCTTCCATTTAACTCATCCCGTGCTCACACGCCGCTTTCATCATGAGCGGAGCCCCAATGAGCAACGAGCAGCGTGCGGCGCTGGAGCAGCGTCTGGCCCAGCTGCGGGCCGCGCAGCAGCAGCAGCAGGGTCAGCAAGGCCAGCGCCAGCAGCCGTCCGCCATGGCGGGTGCCGGTCAGGGGACGGGCAGTAGCTACCACCCCTCCACCGGCTACACCCCCGCCACGGCAGCCGGTGGCCTGGCTGCACATCAGGGCCAGCAGCCTCACGTCCCACAGGGCGGTCGTCCCGCGCCGCAGATGGGCTACGGCTACGACGAAGACGATGAAGAGGAAGAAGATGAGGAGGACGCCTTCGACCTCGGCCGGCAGCAGTTTGAGGAGGAGTTCCTGCGCATGCTGGCTGCGCAACAGCGCTCGCAGCAGCAGCAGCAGCAGCAGCCGCACCACCAGCAGGCCCGGCCCCTCGCCCAGCACGAGCGCAACGCGGCGTCCGTGGCGCAGGTCAACTCTACCCGTCACGCGGACGACGGCGTCGATGTGGTGGCGACGGACAAGACGGCGCAGCGCTCGCGTGAGCTGGGCGACTTCGAGGCGCTGCGGCTGGCCAAGATGGGCGATGCGGCCTCCATGCTGGACTTTGGCACCGCCTGCGGGGTGGACTGGCGCACCTTCGTGGACAACCGCGGCCGCAACGCGCTGCACTACGTCGCCGACGCCGGCGCGGCTGATCTTATCCGCCGCCTCAGCGACGACCTCCGTGTTCCGTACGTGGCCGATGAGCAGCAGCTGACCCCGCTGGACGTGGCGGTGCTAAACGGTCATGCGGATGTAGAGACGGACGAGGTGTTTGCGGCGCTGGTGGCTGCCGCGACGGCGGCCCGCCACGCAGACGCCAAGCTGGCCGATCCCAAGACGCAGAAGACGCTGGAAAGTGTGTTGCAGGCCCACGCCCCGGCCCCGCCGAAGTTTGTCATGAGCAAGCCGGTGCCAAAGCCAGTGGATGGCTCAGCCAAGCGGAGTTTCTGGTCCCCCGCTGCGGCGGCCGCCCCCTCGTCCGCGTCGTCCTCTGCGGTTCAGTGCAGCAGCGGTGCGGAGTTGACCACAGACGAAGCCGCTGCCGTGACGGCCGCCGTGAACGCGCTGGACCACCACGGCCGGCTGGAGTGGCTGCTGCCCGTCACGCGCGAGGCCGAGGCGCCGTGCCAGCGCTGGCAGATCGCACGCACGTTTAGCAGCGCCGACAGCACACAAGCGACGGCGGCGACGACGACGGGTATTGTTGTAGCGCAGGTGCTGGCCAACGTGGCACTGAAAGGGTCTGCGGCGCAGAAGGTGACGAAGGGCGGCGACTCTGCGGTGAAGGTGGCGGTGGCGGCGCACCTCGGCGTGCAGGGCAGCGCACGGCGTGCCGGCGTGGCCGCGAGCCTTCTGAAGGCACTGCGCACTCGACTAAGCGACGAGCTCGGCACCACGGCGGCCTCACCGGCGAACGGAATTGTTTTCTTCGCCGCGGGTGCCCCGCTGCCACGTCCGCCCTCGCCGTTGGCGACGGTGAAGTGGTACCGCCGCGTGTTCGATGCCGTCGGCGTGTACGCTGCGGACAGCGCCTACGACGTCTTCCCGGACTTTTACAACTACGACACCATCCTGCGCGCGGATGCGGTGCTGAAAGGCGCCATCCCCGCCTCCCTCTATAAAACCTACGAGGCGGAGCTGCCGGCGTGGTGTGCCGTAGACGTCGCCTCGGAGGATCAGTGCGGGCTGATCGTAAACTTTCTGTGTGCGAAAGTCGGCACGGCGGAGTCGAATGTTGACCTGGCCTGTGTCCCGCAGGATGTGGCGGAACTTCGGCGCAGCATTCTCGACCACCCGGATCAGCGCGCCTACGTGCGCACCAACACGCAGGGAGCGCTGACGGACTTCGTGGTGTTCCGCCGCCGCGATGCACGGAAGCAGACAAGCAGCAGCAGCACGTCGGACACGTTTGCCGCCGAGGTGGCCTACGCCGTCTTTACGAGCATCAGCGGCACGGCGAAGGCGGACCACCTGATGCTGCTGGCCTCGCAGCTGCTCTCTGCAAAGATGCTGCTTGTGCCGACGATGTTCGGCCTCACGGAGAGCGACTTGGCCAAGGCAAATTTTGATGAGGTGGTCGCGAGTCGCGAGTCGATCTACGCCGTGGCGGCGTCGTCGCTGAAGGATGTAGAGGGTCTTGGTCCGATCCCGGCTGCCCGGCTGTCGCTGCCGCTCTACACAATTTAGAGTTTCTTTTATCGTTGTTAAGCTAAAAAAAAAGGCATTCTTGGCAAGACAATTTGCCTGCTCAGATAAATTCAACTCTTTTCTTTTGTTGTTCTCGTTGCGCTAAATGTTTTTCTCTCTCTTTGTGTGTGCGGACCTGTGTTCCACAACCTGTAAGCGTGCTGCTGTCTTGCACATTACATTATTATTATCAGTCTTGTTGGAGCTTCTGACTGAAAGCCACAAGCTTGCGAAGTTTTTTTTTTGCGCGTGTGCTTTGAGGTAAAAAAAGTGGAAAGCGTGATGCAAAAGTACGCAGTCTTCTTTTTTCTTTTCAATAAGAATGCCGCGACACACGTTCAGGCATGCTTCTTAGTTCACGGTGCGCTGGTTAGCCTTTTCCCTGTTTTGCACCTTTTCAAAACACAAAACAAATAATATGTCGTTGAGCGTTCGAGGTCGCTGAAGTTAGTTGACCTTAGTTGATTTTAAAATTTGTGGAAATTCTGCCAGTGCAAACTCGTTGCCGCACGCTGCGCAATGTCTTTTTGTTTTCAGTACTAAATCGTGTACGTCTAAGTTTTTTTTCCCCTTTTTGTGAAGCGATCCTTGATATGGCTTTTTCTAATCTCGTTTGTGATTTATTATACACAGTGGACTGTACTAAAAAAGAAAACAACGTGTATTTTTGGTTTCGCGCCGTATTTTGGTTTCCTAGCAATACGCCAAATGGCTTTTGACAGATCGAATAAATAAAAGTTTACGAGTATTGCGTCGCTTAACTGCACGGGAACGTGAACATAATGTGTCTTTGAAGTTATCAATGCAATATCGCATGCAGGCGAGTAAGACACAATATTTGAAGTCTAAACAGGCAGGTTACTTTGCGCCGTTAAAGGTTTTTACAACGCTTCTAACTTGGTTCCATTAATTTACCCCTCTTCTCCTTTACGGTGTTTTCGAAAATACAAAACTAAATAAAGTACATCAAAAAAAAAGAAGCGTGAAAAAGTCCTTATAATTCAAAAAATAGAAGAAACCTGTTTACTGAAAGCACAGCTTGAGGCGGCAACACCTACTATACACTCTTTAAGCTGGCTTGCCTGTCTTGCTCTAATATTTCTGTTCGTTTGCTAGCTAAACGCCTCAATTAATTCTGAATCATGAGCTGTCGGCGTATTGTGCTTCAAAGTGCTGCTGCCACCCCATGCAACAGAAGCGGCAGCAGGGCCACCTCACAGTGGCTTACCACCTCCGCCGACCTCTCACCCTCGCCCCCCACGACAACAACAACGACAACAACAACGATCACGGCTGTTGCAGCAACGGTGAAATGTCCCTTGAGTGACGTCGCAAACAACACAACTGCGCACCTTTATGCCGGTTGGTGGTCGTGTAGTGTGGCCGCCTACAGTTGGCTGCTTGCCTCCGTCCTCCACAGCACTCCTGCGTCCGTGTCTCGTTCTTCCCTCTTAACTGCGTGTGTGCATACCGCGCAGCACGCTGCACGTTTGTCAAAGGCGCAGGTGCCTTTCCGGAGCTGCGCTCTTCGGCGACGGGGTGCCGTGTCCCTCGCTGCTGGCCTTTTGTGCGCCTCACAGCCGTACCGCGCACTTCACACTACTTCCGTGCGCCCTTGTCCCTCTGCGCGGACAAAAGCGAGAGAAACCAC
The DNA here is from genome assembly GCA_002216565.1 of Crithidia mellificae. NCBI lineage: Eukaryota > Euglenozoa > Kinetoplastea > Trypanosomatida > Trypanosomatidae > Crithidia > Crithidia mellificae. The sequence continues at coordinate 18,394 of MDUD01007720.1, read as the reverse complement.
CACCGCCGCTGCAGCGACAGCCGCCGAAGATGGTGCATTTGCGTACAACCAGGATCAACACGTGGAGAACGCGGAAGGGGTGCTGCGGGAGATGTACGGACCGCAGGCAAAGCTGGTGGTGCATCGCCTCCAGCAGCGCCGCCAGCGCACTAAACCGCACGACCGCGCAGTCCACGAGGACGCTTCGCCGGACACGACAAATTCTACTCCAGCACCGTCGCACGCAGCCTCGAGACCGGAGGAAGCATCGGACGCTGGCGCCGCCGCCGCCGTTGCACCCGACTTCTATTACCGCGCTTCCGCAACGTTCCGTTTGCTTGGCTTTCCTGTTGAGTTGGCTGTGGCGAAAGGACGGCACCCCAAGGACGCGATTGAGGCCTGTCTGCAGCAGTCGCTTGCCAGCGATATTACCTTTATTCGTCCAGCGGGCAATCACCAGAATTACACGCGCCACCAGCACCACCACAACAGCAGCAAAGGCGGTGGGGCCACAAGTTATCAGAGACGCGACTCAAGCGAGGACCGCGGAGAAACTGGCGGAGTCACGTCGCACAACCAGCGCAACAGAAACCACGGAAAGAGTAACAACAGACGCCACTCGAACCAAACCAGCAACAACAACAGTAAGAACCAGAAGGGCCAACATAGCAACTCAAGAGCGCAAAGCGTGACCGGTTTTGGACAGATGAGCGACAACGCGATGCACGCGCAGCGTTCACCACGTCTTACGCCGCATCAGATGGAGCTAAAGGCCATTATGGACGACCTCCGCCGCCTCTGCATTCAGTTCAGCCGCACCGTAAAGTTCTCCATTAAGCCCCCCTCTCTCCATCCTTCCAATCCCGCTTCTGCGCACGACGCTGCGGCGCGAGAGGCTGAAGAGGAGGACGTGGAGGAGCGAGATGAGGGCGGTCGCACGAACGATCGTCAGTGGCGCTGTCGCTGCTACGTAAAAGAAGAGTGGAGCACCAATGCCCACGCCAGGCTGGCGCTCGAGGTGGCTGGCAGCTCGCCAAATGACGTGCTTGTGCAGTGCGTCTCCCAGCTCCGACAGCGCTACCGCGAGGAGGCCGACTCGGCGAGCGTGATGGAGGAAGGCGTGCGCGAGGTCGCGGGACTGGTGCAGCTGCAAGGCAAGACGGTCACTGCGACCAGTGCGGCGGAGCCGTCGAGCCTCGCTGCGGCCGCGACCAGGGAAACGGCATTTAACGGTGCCACAGGCGGCGAGTTGAGTGGTGGTGGTGCGTTGATGGAGGTGCCGACGTACCGCGCGCACGTTGACGTGACAGACGCGCACGGCAACACGAGTGTCTACACGGCACGTCGGCAGGCGTCGCGCTACCTCGCCTACGAGAGTGCTGCCGCGCTGGCCCAGCGAGGGGAAGTTGTGTGGGATGCGGAGACGCATCTACTCAGCGAAGGGATGGCGACCCCGCCGCTGCTGTGGCGTCTGCGGTGGCAGTTCGATCTCCTACTCGATCACATCTGCCGCGAGACGGGGCAGACGCCAGCGGAAGTGGCGTGGGTGCAGGTGACCGGATCGGATCCGGCGTCGTCGGCGACTGAGGGCCACAGCAGCATGCACACCGACGCGACGAGTGTCCCCGATAATAAAAAACACGCTGCAGCAAATGAGGGCGGTGCGGGCCCCAATGAGATGAAAACTGTTGGAGTGGAAAAGGACACGAGCATGAGCGGGGACCCGGTGATGGGTGCACTCAGCTACGCCAAGGTGCCCCAGGTGCCGACGGAGTTCACGGGCTGCCTCTACGCCGAGCGCGATGTACTCGTGTGGCAGACGAGCGGCGGCGGGCGCTACCGGGTGGAGTTCGACACCTACGTCCAGGCGCTCTACCACTTGCTGGATCAGTACGGCGACTGCCTCAGCACGCTACCCTGCATGGCCCCCGGCGTGGGCGAGGGACTCCTCTGCCCGTGTGCGAGTGTCCTGGACCTTTACGTGCACCGCCACGACGCCTTCCCGATTCTGCAGCACCACCACGGCAACATCAACTGCTACGCGCTGCTGGGGACGCTGACACAGCAGCTGCTGGGCTGTCCGTACGAGACCCACTACCACCACGACCCCGCGACGAAGGAGTACGTTTGCACACTTACCGTCAACGACGGCCGCAGCACCTGCCAGCCGCTTATCCAGCGCCGGTCAAAGCAAAAGGGGGAGTCGTGGCGCTTCGCCTGCCTGGACGCGATGCGTGAGAACTTCCCTCGGCAGTACGCCGCCATCCTGGACCGCCACCCCGAGGTGGATCTCTCCTCCAGTGACGTGTCCAGCAACGCACACCTGCGCTCCCTGCCACGAGAGAAGCGGGTGCCGTTCTTCGCGAGTCTCTCCGTCATGGTGCTGGTGCTCGCGGAGGAGGATCTGGGCTGGCGGCAACCCCGCGTGCGGCTGCGCAACTTGGCGAACAGTCTGGGGCTGCCGCAGTGGACGGCGGAGCTGGAGGCGCAGGTGGAGGGCGAGGAGGCGCGGCGCGTCGTGGCCGTCTCAGCCTCCTTTACACAAATGCAGACGGCCCGCCGCTCGTTGATCTACCGCCTGGCGAAGCAGTACTTCCCGGATGAGCTGGCGGTGTACGCGAAACTGCGCCGCAGCGACGCCGAAGACCCGGAGTCGGACGACGCCGCCAGGGCAAACAAGTTTTACATCCCGAACGCGGTGACGAATGCGTCGATGCTGAATCACGTGGTGGCGCTGATGGAAGGCCGACACCCGTCAAGTGCCCCGGTGCGCGTCACACTCGAGGCGCGAGTGAAGAATACCACGGCAGCGTCGTCGACCGGATCGGGACTTGAGCTGCCGCCCGGCCTCGATGAAGCGGAGGCTGCGGATGAGGCTAGCTTGCGCGAGCTGCTGGACTTGCGCTACGTCGACGGCGACACATCGCTGCTGCAGGCGCAGAACCCGATCACGGCGCTGCGTCCCCCACGCCTCCACTACACCGCCCGTGTCCTGGGCAATCGCGGTGACGTTCTTATTGCCGACTTCGACTCCGACAGCGCGACGACGACGGCGGATGCGCAGGCGGTGCCGGTGCTCGTGACGGCGCTCAAATCCGCCTCCTTCCACCTCGCCGGCGGGGATGCGGAGACGCTCTGGACGGAGTACGAGACCTACCCGCTGCCAAGCACCCTGTCCCCTCGCGGACTGTCCATCGAGCTTTTTAACCGCTTCTTTGGCAACGCAGTCGTACGGGATGTGGCCGTGTCCGCGGAAGTGAAGGCGAGCAGCGGCGGCAGCGGCAGCAGCAGCGACGGCAGCAGCAACGCTTCGCTGAACGCGCTGCGGGGGAGCGTTCGCGATGGCGCGGTCGCGGTGCCGGGTGCAGTGGTGGACGCAACTGCGGAAAAGGTCGTGACGGACGCCGTGGATGGCGGCATCACCGACTTTGGGGCCAGTGTGACGGTGGTGACGACCCAACTCGGTGCGTTTTGGTTCGGCACAGCAGTACTGCCGGCGTTTGGCATGCTGCCGGTGGGCCGCGCCGTGGCCTCCACAAAAGGGCGGTGCATCAATGACGCCCTGCTTGGTGCGGCGCGGCGCAGCTTCCCTCGCGTGCTGCAGTACGCCATCCAGCATGACGTCGCCATCGCCGCGACGGCCGCTGCGGTGCTGACGCAGCCCATCGTGGAACAGCTGCCTCCCGCGGAGTGTCGCGACATTGTGGCGCAGCTCTCGCGCAAAAAAGCCACCGGCCCCCTGCCGCCGTTCCAGCTGCTAGTGAAGTGCACCAAGGAGACGTACCCGATGCGTGAGCGCTTTATTCGCGTGCAGCAAACGTACGACAACACACACGGCTTCCAGTACCGTTTGTACCTGCAGCGAGGTCGCGCGGTACGGCCTGGGGACACGCAGCTCGTTGGCTACGGTGCGTCCGCCACGTCCGCCCCCGCCGCCCTCCATCGCGCCGCCGTGATGGCGCTGGAGAACCTGTACGAGACAACGCTGTACTCGGCCGTTGCCGCGCAGCCCAACTACCGCGACCCGCCACCGGAGCGCGACGCGTTGAAGTAGCAGTTGACCGGTGTGCGCCGTTGGATGAACCCTCAGAATGTGTTTCTCAGAAAATGTTTGTGCGTGTACATATATACGTACTCGTATTCATGTCTGCGCTTGAAGACGTGCAGGGCTGTATTAGGAGCCAACTCTGGTTTGTTTGTTTTCCTTGTGCTGCGAGCGGTTGTTGTTTCTTTGCTTCGAATAATCTGTTGTTTGCTGCCAGGTGCCTGCCACCCTTTATGTTGGCGCAGAAGAGAAGAAAGTGTTGTGTCGGGTTTACGCCACGTGTCATAAATGTGCACGTGCCACGCGGTTATTATTATTTTTTTTTTTTGTAATGAGTGCATTCGCGATCGTGTTGCTCGCTCTTACGCTCTCTACTCTGTTGACGTCCTAGAATACTAGGCAATCTATCACACATAAAACCAATATTTTATAAAAGCTATATTCACATAAAAAAAAAGGAACACAAGAAAGAAAAACTTTGCAGAGCGACATCTGTTGCAAAGCAGGTATTATGAGTAGTTGGGCCGTTTTTTAAAAGGAAGAAAAAGGGATACAGCTTGCTTTACAGCGCGATCCCCTTCACTTTTTTGATACGTGACTCGATTCAATTTTTTCTGTGCGCTATAAAAAGAATCAGCGAAAAAATGATTGTTTTGCTATTGCGCGGATGATTTTTGCCCATTCAACATGCGCATTGATGCAAGTGGTTTGGTTATTTTCTGTTTTTTTTTTCCTTCAGGCAAAGCAGGCAAAGAGCCTCGTGTTTTTGCTTGTCTCCGTCATCTTTTTTCTTTCATCTTCTTTGCTCTATACCCTTATCTCAACTTTAAATTTTTATGTTGCAATCCTTTGTTAAAAACTTGCTGGATACTCGGTGCTGTGTGTTGAAAAAAAAACTACTGAACAAAAGGAAATTGTTATAAAGTACAAAGTTTAAACGTTTTCTTGAAACAGGCTTATTCGCAATACTGAATTTACTTATAGTTTAAAAAAAAAATTCAATTTCTGATAAACGAAAAGATACCTTTCTAATTCAAGAGATAGGTCTTTATTACATTCCCCATTATTATGCTTATCGCTGCCCGGTCATAAAGCTATACAGTTTAAGACGACGGCGCAGCTTTCTATTTCCATTGTACGCTTCATCGCTTCACAGTATCTTTTGAAATTGCTGTCTATTCCGAAATCATTCAGGAAAGAAAGCTTTATTTTTCCCTTCTTTTGCTCTGCCATTGAAGGACATTTTTCTAAATACTAATTTATTTCTCTATTTTTTTACTGATTACACTCGAGCTCTACAGTGCGTGTGCAAACACATTTTTGGTTGTACAGAGACACAACAACATATTACAAACAAGCAAACGGCTCTATTGCTTTTGAACTTCTTTGTGTAAGCGGGATCCTTTTTTTTTTTTTCGACTCTCAACAGGTGCAAGCTGTGTGTTTTTGTGATCTGGGATTAATATATCCACTCCGTTGTTTCAGTAAAGTGTCTATATTATCCTCGATACGTTTTTGTTTTTTCGGTCCTTTTCGCTGTAGAGAAACAGCTCATTTTATTTGCTTGCGCGGTAAATTTTTCCGTATAAGCATCATTTTTCTCCTCTTTGTTTTCTGTTTAGACGGCGTGCTGCTTCCTTCTCTTTTTTCCTTTAATTGTGTCGCTTCTTTGGTTCTTGTCAGACAGTGTTTTATCTTTTTTCCTGCTATCGGAGAGCTTCTCGGAAAAGGAAAAAATATTTTAGAGTGTGTGACAAGAAACATAAAAGCGACACAATTAACAGAAAATCCTCCTTCATTTTTAAGTCTGTTTTCTCACACAAGTAACGTAAATTTTCTCTTTTGTAATAGCTATAGCCAACTTTATCCTTTTGTTGTTGTTGTTGTCGTTGTTACTCTTCGCCTTTTCTGCTTTTTTGCTTTAACTCTTGTATATATATATATATGTACAGACGCGTGCACGAACACATTGGTGTACAATGACGGATTCTATTGCTGTTGCGGAGATGATGGCGGTTGCCCACAGGATACTGTCCGACGGGAAAAACACTCTGAAAGCTCTTCAAAAAGGCCAGGGAGGTCTCTTTGGCAGTCTTTTTGAAAAGTTGGCAGATCACCAATACGGCCCTTTCCGTGCCCCAACCATCGCTTCACCACCGCCATCTGACGACGAGGATGAGAGCGATGACGCAGACTCCGTATCGTCGTCCGCGAGCGTCGGTGACGGCGCGGCATCGACGTCAATGCCACTTGAGACCCAGCGAATACTCTGGGGTTCACTGCTCCTTTACTTGAACAACATGGTGCGGGCCCAAACCGAATTGGCAAAGCGGCTGCAATCACGCGACATGCCGGTTTTCCACTTGGTAAACGCCATACACTCCAGCCCCACCTACCTGGCGGCGTTGCAGCGATGCCACGCGTCCCTCTACAACTCGGCGAAAGAGATTCTGCCGCCAAGCTGTGAGGGGGAGAAAAAATTAATTTTGGAGAACTGGGTGAAGAGCGCCATAGAGATGTGTCAGCGGTCGGAGGCGCTGCTGAGCTGGGCGCAGCTGAAAGGCGTGGGCGAGGACCAAGTACGGGCTGCGTCCCCGGCATCGACAGGAGGGCCATTGGATACTGACAGCAGCAAAGGAGGTGTCTTGGCGACTACACAGGTGTCCTCGCCGGCAGTGATGGACCCGCCAGCGGTGGTGGAAGCGGTGACGGGCGATTCAGTAGCGCCGCTACCGACCGTTGCGGCGGGCCGCCTTGCAGCTTCACCCGGCAAGCACGTTAGCGCCTCTGCGGTGACGTCGCAAGCCGGGGGCCTGACCGCATCAGTGGCCAGCTCGTCCGTCTCCGCCCTGCCGCCGCACCGCCGCGCAGGCAACTCTTTTGACGGCCGCCACGACAACGAAGATGAGAGGAGCGACGATGACGAGGGTGACGGCTGTGGGCCCATGCAGATGATCAGTGACGGGCTGCTGAGCGAAGTCGCTGCATCGCTTCCGCAGCCAGACGCGGAGGATGAAAAGAAGGCATGCATGACGCAGGAGGCGGAAGAGGACGGTGACGAGATTTACTTCAACCTGCCCCGCCACGAGCCAGGCGTCCCCCTCATGTCGTCCCCCCCGCCCCTCAACAACCCGCCGCCCACGCCGCTGTTTGACATGGCAACCCCACAAGGTCGCCGCAACTGCCGCGCCTACCAGCTGCTCTCCGGCTACGTGCTGCAGACAAATGAGGAGATGACGGAGATGCGCCAGAAGCTCACCCGGCAGTCCGCGACGATACGCAACCTCATGTGCGCTTTTGGCAAGACAGACTACAATATTCTCACCTACCAAATCCGGTCCACGCAGTTGCAGATTGGCGAAAGCGGGCCGCTGATGTGGTCCGCCACCCTGGACGTCTGCGTCTCCACCGATTACGAGGACACCGAGAACAAGTCTTTCCGCTGGATGGAGGAGCGCACGTCTAACAAGCCACCGGTGGCGAATCCGGCGCAGAGGTGCAAGTGGATTGAGCTGGTGCAGTCGGAGCCGTGCACGCGCGGCTCGTACGCCAAGACCCGCATTGTGTCCCTCGCGGCCAACCTCCTCTTTCCTACCGAGTTCGAGTACTACCGCAGCCTCGAGCGCGACGATGTCGTTGCGCCGGACAACTCGCCGGAGTGGCAGAACGTGCGGGAACGCACGGTGGGCGTGGCGGCGCCGTACGGCCGCATGGTGAGCTTTGTGCTGGATCGCACCTCCTACGCAGCACAGGCGTTTCAGCTCTTTGAGCGGCTGCGTCCGGAGGTGGGGCCGCTGCACATCGCCATCGAGCAGGATATATGCGAGCGCACCTCCCTCAGCAGCATCCCTCAAATCAGCGCCTACGTCGTGCGCATTACCCTCGGCAACGGCACGCTGCTGGTCGCGCACTCGAGTAAGGTTTACAAGGCCGCACACGTGCAGGCGACCTCGCCGGATGCGCCAGAGAACGCCCCGGCGTTCATTCCCGCCCTGCTGCCAACCTTCTTCGACTCGTTTTACCTCGCAGCGGAGAAGCTTGGGGTGCTGGACAGCTACCTACTGCTGAAGAGGTCGTTTGACCGTCTGCGGCTGCCAGTGGCGAACGAGCCGCGCGAGTACGTGCTGAGCTACCTCTCCGTCATCTTTGGCATGCAGAGCGACAGCAAGGGCGTGTTGAAAGACACATTCAACTGGACAGACCAATCCTTTGCAAGCGGCTGGTCCACGACGGTTCGTGTCGCCTACACACACAGGCCCACAGACATCACGCAGAAGTTTAACTTTGTCGACCTTTACACCTGCTACAGCAGCACCAAGAAGGCGGCGCACAACGATGCGTTGCTGATTGCGGGTAAGACAAACCTCTTTGCGGAGATGCTGCGGATGGTGGACTACGCACCCGTAGGCCAGCGCGGTCACGCAGAGCTGCTTTTGATGGTGCCCTGCTGCACCTACTTTGCCCTGCACGAAGACACGGCGGAGTTTGACCTTCCACCGCCGCCGAGCGCGAGGGTGGTGGAGGACAGCAAGGCCCCTGGCGGGTCCGTTGCCGCTGCGACGCCGAAATGGTTGCGGTCGTTGTTTTGGTACGAGCAGGTGATCGCCAAGACCATCGCTAGGTGCACTTCAAAATCCATCGTGGACATCGAGACGTGGCTGAAGGCCGTGCACCCGACCTTTGTCTTCACCACGGCGTGGGATAAGGAGGCTGCGGAGGCTTTTCTGATGACCCTCACAGAGGAGGAGCGCACATACGGCGAGTTCGTCTTTCCCCCACAGCCGTCCACGGGTAGCATCGCTGCGAAGGACCTGAGGCAAGATGAGAGGGGCAACTACTGCATGGCCATCCGTGGAACCAGTCCGAGCTGTGCGTTGTACTTTACAGGGCGAGCGCTGCGAGAGCGACTGGACAACGCGGGTCTCTCCAGGCAAGGAAAAGGGAAGGGTTCTCAGCCCAAGAAGGTTTGAGCGACAAGAGTCACCGCCACCACTGCGGCGACGCACCGCGTAACAAGTAACGCGCCGTCGAATTCCTCTCCAGGCCAGCCAACGAAGACACGCTTAGATGCAACCCAAGCTGCAAATGATGCGGGAGAGAGTGGAGATTCGTCCGTCAATAGAGCTTCCTTGGTGGCCTGAAGTATTTGATTGATCTCCGACACCGCTTTTTTTTTGTTGTTGTTGTTTGTATGGCTATCTTTTGTTGTGAGTGTTGTTTTGCCTCCCACAACACGGTGCTCTTACTTATTCAGCTTTAGCTGAGTCACTTTTCTAATATTTCTGTTTGTCTCTCGAGCGTCTATAAGTCCTAACAAAAAAATAATTGAAAATAAATCAAATTTGTTGTCCCCCAAAGACTCAGGAATACGGTTGATGACTCATCAAATCAGATAGTTTTGCGAAGTGAAAAAAGGAGTCTTTACTTTTCTAAAGAAAGGTCGAAGGCTTGTAACGAATAAGAGAACCATATATATATATATATATATATATATATTTCTTTGGCTTTTCTTGACGCGAATAATGCTGATGATAAACGGGCTTTACGCACCTTGATCTTATTCTCTACATTGCCATTTTCTCCCACATCTTCCACCTTACCTCTCGTACTCTCTCTCTCTTCAATGCAATTTTCCCTATCAAAAACACAAACTGTTTTGTGCCGTTCATCCTTTCAAATTGTTACTGCGTCGTTTTGTAGATTTGCAGTCATTTGTTTTTGACAGCTCAAAGCGGTGGAGTTGACTCAAGTGATCTTTCAAAACAGCAGTCGATATTGTTTGCTTGACGTTTGTGCATTTGATCTGAAGTTGTTGCATTTTTTTTGTTGTTGTTTTTAGGAATCTCAAGCCCTTTATATTTGCCTCTTTTCCCGGCTGTTTGTTGCGCTGAGCACGTTTCAGTCTTTTTGCCCTCTCTCAGCGTACATCTATATACACAGACACAAGTGTCCAGCTTTTGACCGTTACTGCGGATCAGCAACAACATCAAGTAAGCCGCAACAGTCAACAACACCTCTGATACTTTGAGTATTTTTTTTTTCTTGGCCCTTTGCTTTGTAATTTCTATTTTTCCTTTTTTTCCACTTTCGCCTCTATCTTGTTTTTTTGTTGTTGTTGTTCAAGGCTTTTATTCCCCCTGGGTTTGCATCACCGCCATGGACGACATTAAGCTTCCGGCGTGGGTTAAGAGCAGCCCAACGCTGGTCATGGCCTCGGTGCTGTCGCAGCTGCTGATTGAGGAGAGCGTGGACCGCACCACGGCTTCCGCCGCTGCCGCAGCCGGATGTGCCACGGCGATGAAGGCATGCAACGCGTACCCGGCGTCGGCGCAAGGCGACGACAACGATGGCGTTTCTTCCGACGACGACGAACGGAGCGGGAACGGCGCCACACAGGCCGGCGCAGACGACGACACCAGCGGCGATCGCAACGGTCTCCGCAGCGGTGTCGTGGACTCCGGCTACCTGCGGATGGTGGACCGGCTGATGGACCTCAACTCCAAGGCGCTGGACTCACTGCAGCCCTCCTCCACCACGGGCTCCCGCACGGCGCTGGTGCGCACCACCATCCCCGCCCCTGCCCCACTCACCCTCATTATGCCGCACGCCTCCCCCCTCACCGCCTCCGTGGGCAGCGCCTTCGCACGTCGCAGCAGCTCGTACACCTTCGGCGCAGACCGCAACGGCAGTGGGCCCACCAACAGCGTGGACATCCTGCACGACGCACGCGTGCGCGCGCTACTGCGGCTTTCACGTCTCAACGACATCTTGACCTCCGCCGCGGCGGCACAGCCGATTATCTCGCAGCGCACCGCCGCTGCTATGATCGCCTTCTTCGCCTTCGCGGTGTCGTGCCGCGTCGGAGGCATCCCGGCCGCCAGAACAAAAGGCTTCTTCACCGAGTGCAGCTCCCTCTACTCGACCCTCTTTAGCAAGCTGCGCATGCTGCGCTTTGCCCGCGGGGTCAGCGTGGAGGACTTCACGGCCGCCCTCGTCGCATGCGGGCTGAAGCTGCGCGATGACGACGACTTCGACGGCGACGAGAGCGGCAGCGGCGGTGGGAATGCGGCGGCGGCGGCCCTCAACGAGGGCAGCACCTCCCTTGGCGCACCTCACAGTGCACGCAGCGGTGGCGGCGGCACGCCTGCCATCCCGCCCAGCGGCAGCTTCCGCAGCCCAGGACTGTCGCAGCAGCCGCAGCAGCAGCCGTCAACGACGCGGCGTGAGCACAACATCGGCCTGGCCGGCTTTGGCTACCGTGCCCTCGATGCGACTTTCATCAGCAACATCCCTAGCGAGATCGACGCGTGTGTGCGGGACACCGTGGCGCTGGGCATCATCCGCGGTGTGGCTCTCACCTACTCCCAACAACTCTTTTACCTCGGCCCGGATCTGGTGAATCACATGCACGATTTGACAGACGCCTTCGCCACGTCAACGCACCGGCGTGAGCTGTCGTACAAGCGAGTGCTGTCCATTCTGCTGGAGGCGATCAGCTGCTCGCGCGTGATCGACTACGAGCGCACGAACAACTGGATCACCGCGATCATTCAGGAGACGTACGTCGTGCGTGGCCTCTTCCAGCGCGAGGTGCTGCATGCCCACGTCGTGTCGGCCACCCTCACTCTGCTGATCCGCCAGTACCAGGAGATGGCGAAGGAGTGTGCGGCGAAGGTGGTGGACCTCGGTGCGATGCCGGACTTCACGGAGGGCGACCAACTGATGGAGCTGGTGTGGAAGGCGTTGCACGACGTCATCGGCTCGTGGGAAGAGGCTGTGGCGACGGCCGAGAAGCGACCCCTAACGCTTTTCCGCCACAACATCGAGATCGTGGTGCAGCATCTGCTGCGGACAGAGGTGGAGCGCCTGCGCTGTTATTACATCATCACCAGCGCGACGGCCGCCTACCAGGAGTCCCTCATCGCGCCGCTCTCGCAGTCCACGTCACTGCAGCAGTCGCAGCAGCGGCAGCAGCCGTGGCGCACGCCGGACTCTGCCGACATCCCCCTCGCCGCCTCCACGCAGTCTCCGTCCCGCCCACCGCCGCTTGCCCCGCCTGCGATGACGAACAACGACATCTACACCAGCAACAACGTGCGAGCGCGCAGCGAGGCTGCCACGGCGGCGGCGGCGGCGGCAGCGACCGCCGCGCACCCCACCGCATCGGCCTACGTTCCCTCAGAGGAGGAAGAGGCGCTGCGCATCCTTATCTGCAGCAACATCGTCAAGTTGCTCCTGCTGCCGACCAGCATCATGAACGCGCTGCCACCGAGCGAAGAGGCGCGGCAGCTGCGCTCGTCGCTGACCGACACCGCCGCGCGCGTCCTCAGCGTCGTGACAGCGATTGAGTTTAACAGCAACAACGCCGGGAAGCTGCCCTCGAGTCTCCCGCCCAGCGCCTTCCACCCTCTCAGCCCGGCGGGCTCGCTGCGCGTGGCGGCGCCGGCGACGGCGGACAACGACGCTGCTGCCGACGCCCTCACCATCACCCGTCAGCGCGCGCGCTTCTCCAACAACTTCTACCGCCGCATTGAGCTGATCCTGCACGAGCTCATCCAGACGGTGTTGCAGCAGCCTGACGACGTAACAGCGCTGTCGGGCACAGCGGCAGCAGCAGCGGCAGCAGCAGCGGCAGCAGCAGCGGCACCGGCCTCACCAACCAGCACGAAGCCTGGCAGTCCGGCCCCACAGCCTGCGGCGGGTGACGCGAACACCGCCAGCACGGCGGTGAACGACGCGATGGTGCGGGGGATGGTGGCGGCGGTGTGCATGCAGCACATGTGCTCCACCAACCACCACCTCCGCTCCTTCGCCGTGTCAGAGGTGATGGACGCCGTCGTCCGCATCTCTGCCCGCCGCGGGCTTGACGACTCGGTCGGCAGCCTCACGAACAAGGCCCTTGGCCGAAACGCGAGCAACACATTTCAAGCAAACGTCAACAACGAGGCAACCACGACGGTTGTGGCGGCGGCGGCGGCGGCGGGTGTGACGCCTGCGGACCCGGAGGAGGCTCGCAAGCAGGCCGAGCAGCGCCGTGCTCGCCGGCTGGCCCTCTGCTTTGATGCGATGTCATCCATCATCGTCCCAACGGCCGCGTACGTCGAGGGCGCCTACGCCGAGGAGTCCGAAGAAGCCCTGGAGCGTCTCTTGCACCCGCTGCAGGGCGGTGCAACCGGCACAGAGACGGGTGCCAGTGCAAACAACAACAGCAAGGACGGCAGCGGCGGCATTAGTCGACACGCCGTGTCAAAGCGCGAGGAACTCTCCCGCTACGGCCAGCTGCTGTGCGACACGTACGTCGATTCACTGCGGGAGCACCTGTGGCGGGTGGCGGAGAGCAAGTCGGTGATGAAGCGCAAGGTGCCCACGCCGGTCATGTCGGTCGCCGTCAAGGCCTTTGTGAACTTGGTGCTGCGCGTGCACGAGCGGCTGTGCGGCATGTCGCGCGTCGCCCTCGCCCTCTCGCAGGAGGCGGAGGCCGTGGACACGGTGAGCAGCGGCGGGGACGCAGCTGCCACCGCCGCTGCCGCCGCCGCTGCCGCCGGCTTCGCGAAGGAGCGGACGCGCTTGTTGAAAGCCTTCAACGCGGAGCGGATGAGCGTGGTGCTGCTGCTGCGCGGTGCCATTCAATGCATGCTGTCCGTCGCGTGGCCCTCGTCGGGTGTGCTGTACCAGAATGCGCTGGATGGCAGTCGGCGGCCCCTCGACGCCACCACGACACCCACCGCCATGGCCCCCTTCGCCTTCGCCGCCATTACCCCGCTGCTGCGTCCGCTGGCCCTCCTCATGCACCTCTCCACGCTCTTCCCGGCGCTGTCGCTGCAGCAGCTGTGCACCCACCACCACTACGCCCGTTACCTCACCGCCGAGGACCCCAGCACGAGCGATCAATACGTCTTCCACTACTACCGCCGCCTCTCCCGCGCCAACGTGGCGATGGAGGAGGGCACGGCGGCCACCGCGGAGGAGAAGATGGAGCACGAGTGCTGGACCATCTTCCGCACCTGTTGGATGATGTTCTCACACTACAAATTTACCGCGGAGGCGCTGATGGCGGTGCAGGACGGCGCGGCAGGCGGCGGTGGGGGTGCTGTGGCTGCCGCTGCGGCCGGCGCTTTTTTGGGCCGCGCGCCGATTCTGAACGCGGGTCAGTGCAAGCTGTTCCGCCTGGTGGCCGCCTCGGCAGCCCCCCTGCTGCGAATGTGCTCGTCGGACATCCAGCAGTCCATGGCGGACATCGCGGTACTGCTGCGGTACAGCGCGTCTGGCGAGCGCAGCCACGCCCTCGTCGCCTCGGACGTTTCAGCGGACTCTGGCCCGACGCACCACCAGCTGCGCAAGGCTCTGCACCACCTGTGCGGCGGCTCGAACGAGCACTGGCGCCGACTCACGACGGGGGAGCTGGTGCTCATGCAGTCCATCGCCGAGCTTGAGATTCTGCGCGCTGCTGCCGGCTCCATTGCGCAACTCACCCTCTACCGCCACTTTGAGGTGCGCGAGTTCGTCGCCAGCCCCGCCATCCCGCTTGTCCTCGCCGCCATTTTCGACACGGCGTGTGAGCAGTACGTGCGCACTGTCGGGGCCATGCTGCCCTCCGTGGCGTACCAAGTCATCCGCACCGACCTCACTCAGCTCGTCTTTCTGCTGAGCTTCGCCATCGCATCGGTGCGCGAGTCGGCGAGCAAGCTGGCGATTCGCATCGTGGAGTGCTTCCCGAGCTACGCCGCCCACGCCAGCGCGCTGCCGCTGCTGTGGTGCGTGCTGGACCTCCTTGACAATGGGACGGCGGCGCAGATCGAAGCCTTCTGCAACTACGTCAGCTTCGCCGAGGTGCCGTCCGTCGCGGCGGACCCGCACAGCGCGGACCGGCAGCAGCAGATCGTTTTCGTCACCGGCGTGGCGGAGCGGTGGGCGAGCCTGGCGCAGGAAAAGTCCCCGCAGGCCCTCTTCGAGACGGCCGTCAAGTTTATGGTGATTCAGCAGCAGGAGTGCGGCGAGCGGGCGGCGGCGCAGGCCGGGGGGCGGCAGGCCGGCTCCCGTCTTGCCGTCCTCGCCTCCCAGCAGCAGGACGCGCAGAGCACCGCGGCCACGGCGGCGGTGGCCATCGCCGCTGCCGGCGCGCCGTCCACGCAGCCCGCAGAGGCCGCCGTGCGCGGGGCGCGGGCGGCTGGGCGGGTGGTGACGCCGAACTACGCACAGAGCCTGCTGCTGCACGGCCGGGCGCAGGGCACGCTGCAGGCGGCCGGGTGGTACGCCTCGGTGGGGCAGGTGGAGGGCACCGTGACGGCGCAGCTGCGGCTCGCCACGCGACTCAGCCGGCGTGCTCTCGTGACAGCCGTGACGCAGCGGCTGCAGTCGACGCTGCTGCGACCGGCGCGGGCGCTCTTCGTCGAGAGCGGCTACGCCGTCAGCACCGCCCTCGGCATTGGCACCGTCGCCGCTCGCGAGGATGACGAAGGGGTCATGGCGGAGGTTCGCCTGTCCCGCGCATCCCCCGCCACCGCCGCGGCAGAGCGGGCGCAGACGGCAACGAGCTTTGCCCCTGCGGTGGCGCTGCTTGTGCTGGGGAACGGCACGCCGAGTGGGCGGCGTCAGCTCATTCAGTACCTCGTGCAGGGGCCCGTGCAGACCTTCCGCTCCGACATTCTGTACGACGCCATCCTGTGCTGGAAGTGGCTGCTCTCGCAGGACCGCGAGGCCTACCTGCTGCCCATCTTACAGGAAGTGGACACGGCGTTGGTGTGGACGGCGGCGAACCGGCTCGGTCTCTTTGACGGCTACCGCGCCTCCAAAAACAAACAAGTGCAGACCGGCGAGGTGCCGCTGAACAACAGCAGCAATGGCAGTAGCGGTGGCGCTGGTGGGGCTTCTGCCGACAGGGACGGCGTGTACGCCGATGACGAGATCGCGGCGTCGCCGCACAAGCTTCTTCTGTCGTTTTTGGCGGACATGTACGTGACGGAGGGCAACCCGCTCTGCCTCAGCGCGGAGGTGCTGCGTCAACTCTACCTTGTCGCCGCGCACATCATGCAGTTCGCGACGGTGCTCTCGCTGCGCGATGAGATGTTCGGTGAGACGATGCGGTGTCTGCTTGTGGTCGGCAGCATCGCGCGAACGCTGCGCGAGTCGAACATGCGACGCCTGCGCGCCGGCCTTGTCACGGTCGTGCCGTTCTCGGCGATTGGCGCGCTGCGGCAGCGGTGGTACAAGGCGCTGCTGCGCTGGTTCAGCAAGACGCCGCCGAGTTGGTACTACGCAAAGGATCTGGTGCTGGCGACGGAGGAGGCGGTGGTGGTGCGTGCGTTGGCGCAGCTGCTGCGCGAGGAGGCCGGCCTTCTCTCCCGCACCACCCTCGGCTTCCTCGACTTCAGCAGCGGCGTGCACAGCGAGCGCGGCAGCCCCGTCATTCACCACTGGGAGTCGCTGAGTGTGGTGCGGGAGAGCGTGGCGATGGTGCGGCAGGCCGCGGACGGCGGGGAGACGGGGCTGCGCAAGATCATTGCGAAGGAGCAGGCGCGCCTGCAAGGGCTGCTGAAGCTGCTGCTCGTCCTGGTTCAGCACGAGGTACTGCGCCTCGAGGTCTGGCGCACACCACGCCGCACGCACAAAATCGTCAACACAACGCCGTCTGCGGGCTGGGACCCGCTGATCGACTGCGCCGACCACCACAACCCCGCCGTGGTGGTCGCCATGACTTTCCGCTTCTCCAGCATCGACGCGGTGCGGGCGGCGGCCTCGCGCTGCGTCGTGGCACGGCCGGAGCGCTACTCCAACATCCCTGAAGCCGCCGACCTTTACCTGACCGAGGAGGTGCTTGCCGCCGGCGCGCCGCGGCTGTTTCTCTTCCGCCACTGCACCATCATCCAGTCGCTGCGCCTGTTGGACCCGCGCTACGCTGCGTACCGCAACGTGACGAGCTACGCCATTCGCAGTCTGCTGTCGCAGCGCAGTGAGGAGCTGATCTTCTACCTGCCCCAGCTGCTGCAGCTGCTGGCGACGGACAAGAGCGGCAGCATCCAAGCCTTTCTCCTGCGGATGAGCGCAAAGAGCACCATGTTTGCGCACCAGCTCTTGTGGTCCCTGCAGACAGAGGGCCAGGGCAGCGGGACACTGGCGAAGAAGTGCCAGGCGGTGGAGAAGAAGGTGAAGGAGGCCTTCACGCCGGCACAGACGGCCTTCTACACGCAGGAGTTTGACTTTGTCGGCCTCGTCACGTCGCTCTCGGGGGAGCTGATGAAGTTCGAGAAGCCGCAGCGCAAGCCGAACCTGCGGCAGCGGCTGAAGGACGACTGCTTCCACGCCCCGCCGGCCGCGCAGCACCTGTACCTGCCCACCGACCCGGAGTATCGCATCACCGGCGTCATCTCGAACACCGCCGGCGCCATGCAGAGTGCTGCCAAGTGTCCCATCTTGGTGCAGTTCACGTGCGTGAAGCGCGACTTTGAGGACCTGCGCTCGCCGGCGGAGCTGGCAGAGGCGGCGCAGGAGGAGGCGCACAAGACGGGCACCCACCCGCCGGCGCCGAACTCGGTGGTGAAGGCGTGCATCTTCAAGATGGGCGACGACTGCCGACAGGATCAGATCTCGCTGCAGCTGATAGGCCTCATGCAGCGCATCCTGTGCTCTGTTGGCGTGCCGTCGTACCTGTACCCCTACCGCGTCGTCACGACGGGCCAGGACAGCGGCATTATCGAGTGTGTGCCGCACTCCATGAGCCGCAATGAGATCGGTAAGCTGGTGGAGTCGAACCTGGCGGAGTTCTTCGTACAGACCTTTGGCCACCCCGAGTCCGTGAGCTTCCGCCGCGCGCGCGAAAACTTTGTGCGCAGCACAGCCGCCTACTCCGTCGTCTCCTTCATCCTCAACATCAAGGATCGCCACAACGGCAACATTATGATCGACAACACGGGCAACTTGGTGCACATCGACTTCGGGTTTCTCTTCGACACCTCGCCGGGCGGCGACATGAACTTCGAGTCCTCGCCGTTCAAGCTGACGACGGAGATGGTGCAGTTGATCGGCATGGACGTGGGCAACGACTCGACGCTGCACAGCAAGTCGCTCACCCGGGCACTGATCGACGAGGAGAACTACATCTACTTCAAGACGCTGGTCAACCGCTGCTACCTTGCTGTGCGGCAGTACGCGCGGGAGATCTGCATTCTGGTGGAACTGATGCTGCACAGCGGGCTGCCGTGCTTCAAGCCGAAGAAGACAATTCACGACCTGGCTGAGCGACTGGCCATTGACAAGAACGAAATCGAGGCTGCCGCGTTTATGCGTCGCCGCATTCACGAGGCGCGCCAGAACTATCGCACGGTGCTCTACGATTACTACCAGAAGGTGGCCGAGGGCATCGAGATGTAGGCG
>MDUD01007719.1:0-10221 GCA_002216565.1 Crithidia mellificae | reverse complement strand
AAGCCGGAGTACTACCAGTACCTCCTCCACCACGTGAACGAGACCCCGCTGCAGCAGGAGCTGCGGAAGAAGGGCGAAGAGCTGGAGCGGCCGATGATGATGGCTTCTGCCGACGAGTACCAGTTCCTCGGCTGGCTGTGCGAGACCCTCGGCGTGCGACGCGCCGTCGAGGTCGGCGTCTTCCGCGGCGTGACAACGCTGGCCATGGCGCTGCACATGCCCGACGACGGCCTCATCCGCGCACTCGACGTCTCGCGCGAGTTCGCCGGCGTCGGCTTCGAGGCGTGGAAGCAGGCCGGCGTGGACAAGAAGATCGACTTCATCGAGGGCCCTGCCGCCGTCTCGATGCAGCGCCTCCTCGATGACGGCGAGGCCGGCACCTACGACTTCGTCTTCATTGACGCCAACAAGGATCAGTACCCCGAGTACTACGAGCTTGCCGTGCAGCTGGTGCGCCAGGGTGGCGTGATCGCGGTCGACAACACTTTGATGCACGGAGACATCGTGGACGCCGATCCGTCGGACTCGTTTATCGCGAGTTTACGCAAGACAAACGAGATGATCAAGGCAGACAAACGCGTGTCCGCTGTGATGAGCATCATTGCCGACGGCGTCTATCTGGTGCGAAAGCTGTAAAAAAAAATCAATGCCGTCTCTTCCTACGCGGCGCTTCGTCATTGAGCGAGGCGCTTTCTTGGGACAAGGTCAAATGCTGTCCAATTTTATTTTAGGCTGTTTTTATTCGGCCTTCTTTTGTTTGTTTGCTTGTGTGCCTATGGCTCCTATTCAGAATTTTTTATTCATTTTTTTTTTTTTCGGTGCTCTTGATTGCTGCCAACAGGCAGTAGAGGCACAATAGCTAACGCTTTTTTTTTCTCCAACTCTCCTTGTTTTTTTCCCTCTCCTTTTATCACCGGCAGCACTCCTGTGCTATATCAACTGAGATCGTGTGGCAGCAAAGTAATCTCCACCTGGCAATGTGACAAATCAATTCCTGCTCCCGAAATGCTTGATCAGACGAGATGTGGAGATCAAATGTAGTTGCCAACCTGACAGCAACGAAGGTACGCCATTTGCTGTTCGGCAAATCAAGTCCGCTGCCCGTTGGACTACACCGCGTTGCAGAAAAAAAAAAAAATGTATAGTCTTCGGTTCGTTGGTTAAGTGACGAAGAAGGTTGAACCAGCAACTCCCGCTGCCAAATTTATTGGGGGAACAAACGACGTTAACAGCACTTAAAAAAAGCTCGAGAGAATGCAAGCTTTGCTTCTATCACTTTCCTCTTTCCCTAAACCTGTATTTAAAACACCGCTTTCCATCAGACAACGGATCGCCTAGGCCTCCCTGGCAAGCTTACTCAGAACACTAGTGATAAGTGGAACACCTCCGACAAAGCCCTGGGGAGGCTTGAACGTTCGTCCATCCTCGATGGCGCCTTCCCTCCGCACCGAATGACACACTAGGCACCGAAACCCTAAGCCGACATTTAGGACTGTGCTGCTTCTGCCCTGGTGGCCTCGGGCCGACGCCAAAAACCGCCCTTCGCCACGACGCCCATCTGTTTCGCTGGGCCAGGATAACTTGCCCAGCACACAAAAAAAAAACCAAAAAAACATTACCCAAGATAACAAAAAAAAACCATGCACTCAACCCACATTCCAGAGGTGGACTACCTAACGCCCAGCACGCCCCAAGAAGCAACGAAGAAAAAGGCTCTCGCGCGCCAAGCCCTCTACCCACATCAACGCTCGCCACCACTCTAGACAAACCAACACCTTAAGCGGTAGAAGAAAACACAAACAACGTGAGCTTTTAGCTTTCTAAGTTGAAGACTGCCGGAGGGAAGCAAAAGCTTCGATTAAAGCCAAATGGGAAACTTGAGAGCCTTCGATAGGCTCAACTTCTTCCAAGAAAATCGAGCTGAAGCTCCTGATTAGAGGAAAGATAGGAAGACCTGAAGCGGAGCTTTCCAAAGCAGTCTACTACCCCCGCCAGCTGTGCCGAAAAGGCGGCCAGCCTGAGAAACCCACCCCACCCCCAAGCAGGAAAGACGCTTTCCCATAGAGCATAAAACAGACTTTTCACATCACGCTGCCTTCGTTGACGCTTTTGATAGTAGCGACTCGTGTGCCTTAGATGCTCTTACGGCAATTGAGTTGTAAAAACCCTGCTCTACACATTCTCAGAAACCAACCCCCTAAAACCTCCTACGCTGGGTCAGCCCCCACCCCCTCCTCTCTCAACGACACCACATCCAACCCTGACGCCAAGCCTTAATGGACCGACTTAGAGGACGGACTGATTTTTTTTGGTCAGATAACTTTCTTGCAAAAAAGCCGCAACGACGACAAAAAGGCAGTTCTGTCAACAAACCTCGTCTACAACGTGTTAAAACAGCTGCCGCCTATACCAGCGACGATAGACGCACCAGATCCAGAGCCCTTGGCAGTGCGGGAAAAGGTTGTAAGCCACAAGTCCTAACTGAGCATTACTCAATAGACCATTAATTTTGCACGAGCGGGCAGCTTCCAAAACTCCCTACCTACCATCTTCGATACGGAAAGGCGAAAATAAGAACACAGCAGGCGGATCTAATTATTTATGAAAGCGCTGTTTTTGGGGAAAAAGAGGCTAAATGCATTAACGACGCACAATCAACGCGCTCAAAAAATTGATGATGCTCGCCTAAAACAGATTCTGAAAGCTAATGCGTTTGTGCGAAAGAAGAAACGCGAAGTACACACTATAGAAGTCTTTACCAACGCATGCTTATTTGATCAAGAGACGCCGTCAAGCCAGTGCCTTCTTGCAGAAGCTTTCCTCACTTGCCTGAAGTTTTGTTGGCTGTCGACACCAAACGTATCAGATCTATTTTGCATCCCCTCTGCATACAGTGAGAGGGTGCGATCCTCTCTTCTTGAAGGAAAAGAAGTTGAAAAGAACGGGACTGCTTCAAACGCATATAGCTATCAAACTATGCGGTCGCAAAATGATTGCCCCCGCAACGTTTCTTCCATCGATGAAAGTCCGAAATTGCCAGAAAAAAAAATGTGGCACGTCTAATCTTTGACAACCAATTGACACCACTGACTTGCCTTTCCAAGCGTTATTTAAAGCACGTTCTTTAGAGTACCAAATTAAATTTTGAGGTCTTGTAAAAGTTGAGGTCTTTGATACACGCCGAGCCATTCCTTGTACCCCCTTGCTTTGCACCTTCCACTTTTTGAAGGGTCTTTAAAAGCGAAGTAGAGATAAACAAAAGACGGGGGTGCGTTAATTTTCCATCCGAGCAGCTAGCAGCCGCTTTGTCAATTCTCAACAACGGCTCTGGTTATGCTGAAAAAACCCGCATTTCTTTGCGGGAGGTTTGTGTGAGTGAGGCTAGATCTAAGTTGCGTTTAAACAGCATGATCGAAAAAATCAAGGTTCTTAAGGAAGCAACACTCGCACAATTCAAATCAAAACTTGACGAAAAAGGTAAAGAAATTCTTTTAGTTTAACGACTCTTAGTGCTAGCAGTTCTCTCAGCGACCCGCCCTCCACCTACTCCGCCATAGTTCAAAGCAGAACAGCGTATTAGCCTATAGCTTCTGAAAACAAAAAGAAATAAAAGTTTGCTGGCGCTTTGCGCTACAACATGATAATTTTTTAGCAAGAGAGTAAAGGCAGATAGCGTTTCCCGGTTGCCACCCGTTAAGTTTTAAGCTGCAGCTGCAGTGGGTCTGAACACGCGACGGGCTCTGCGACGCCGTTTTGCCGGGTCATCCTTTTCTGCTAAAGTGTCGTAAAACTAAAGATGTAATAGGAACAGGTCCCACCTTTTTTTTCAGAGCGCTTTCACAAGAATAGACTTTAGTTGGATGATGATGGAGTGGCAAAAATAAACATATAAGTTTTTCAAGTACACAAAGCAGCCTGCTCGACACGTGACAATTATCAAGTGGACTTAGAATGTTCAGTAGACTACCTCTCAACAAGAAATATGAGGTGTTTTGTGAAAAAAAACAAAATCATTTGATGAGTTCATTAGGGAAAAGAAATGTACACACGGTGAGTGCGACGAAAACCTTGAAAGCTCTTTAACACTATGCTCTTTGCTTACACTACTTTCCGTCTTGCTTCCGCTCACCGCAATTCCCAAAAGATGCCGTTTTCAAAACGCATTTTCTACCCTTTCTGTTAAAAAAAAAAAAATTTTTTTTTCATTCCTTTGTTGTTAGTCGTTGGGTAAGTTAAAAGATTTTGTTGTTCACAAGCAAAGCTTCATCTGCAAAGTAAGCAAAATTATGCGTTTAGACAACATGTATGCTGAAATGTGAGGAATGGGAAAGTAGAATGGCTAAACTGAAAGTCGCAGTACGATACGCTAGAAGCCAGATAATTGGCAATAGCGGCTCTTAAAATTAATTATTCATCTGGCTTGTCATTATTTGTATCCCACCTTTCTTGAGCACATCTCTTTGGTTTTTTTTTTCTGTATAAATGAAAGAAAAGAGGCAATTTTTTTTTTGCTCATTTGTACCAGCTTCTATCGTTACAATTTTCAGTAGCTTTGAAAGTAGGGTCTTTACGAGAAAATCACACCAAAGTGGTTAGGCTGACTGCTAGTATAAGTTTTGCAAACCCAAGAATTTTGTCACCACCAACAAAAGAGGCTCGGGGCGAGGCCAAATAATTCTTTGCACATTTCTTTCTTAGAAAAGCAACATTCACAGAGAAATAAGTTGTACTTTTATTTTTTCTATATTTCTTCTTGCTGTTAGAGGCACGTTAAAAGTGTTTTTTTGCGGCATCTGCTCAAGGCACGTAGTCTTTTGAGCAGGAAAACCGCAACTTAGCAATAAGAATCGTCTGAGCCTGATTTAAGATCACTTGGATAACTTGCATACACCTGCCCGAGGGCTGAGTACATAATTTGTGAGCAAAGCGACGATAGTATTTCCATGTTAGCCGCTATCTTTCTTTCTTTTTCTTTTTTCTTTAACTCTATTGCTGGCTTTTTTAGATGTTCTATTTTTAGAGGCACGCTGTTTCAGATTTTTTTTATATACATCACGCCCTTAGACTAGTGATGTCTCTTAAGCAACGTCGCCTTCGTTTTAATTTGGTGGATGTCAGTGATTTCTTTGTTTTGGGGAAAAACAATGTAAGTGGACATTTTCAGTTGTGGGCTTTTTTCTTCTTCAGCACAGACACGAGTAGTGTCCATTCTAAAATGCCTTTTTCAACAAGTGTTTTTTTTTATTGTTGGCTTGTTTACTCTTAAGAGGATTTTCAATAGGGTATCGAACAGCTTCTATTCTGCTTTATGTATTGGCAAATCTTGTGTAAGCCATTTCAGAGCTGAGCATCGATTCATGTTGTTCTTCAATCAGGCGTGGAAACTCTTTTGAGCTCGCTACGCGTTTTTCTTGGTTGTTTCTTTGCCAGTTTTGAATGCAAAAGATAGCGGCTAGCTTTTATAGATGCATGCTGAAATTGTTAACTGCTGGCTTTCTTTATATCGGTCTGCCTCATTTGGTATGCCAACGTTAAGTGCAAAGCCGTTCAACAAGGGAGGTTCGCTGCGTTCAAATTCATATTTGCTGTAAGCAAAGAGCAAATGAAAGTAGTTCTCGTTTGTGTCATGAACGGTTGTTTTCTTTATCGTACACCACACCCCATTCCCAGTCCGGCGACTGATCTGTATACTGGCCACGTCTCTTGTAACGCAACTATACAGACTTGTGTTGAGAAAAGAAAGCCGGCGCCACCGTTTGTCATAGAAAAGTAGCCTAAAGGCTTGAATCAGTAGCGTTTCGCACTCAAAATTCTGCTTTCAAAGTAGATGTGTTACAGCGCAGGTCATCGTGCTTGTTGTTGAAAATAAAATATTTGAAGGAAAACACGCTTGTCTCTCTTAAACCCAACATAATTTTTTCATGGCGCCGAATAGTAGGGAATAAAATGTTTTGCTTGTTAGGCTAACCGTTCGAGAGGATCCCAGGTTAAACTGGTGATAGTGCAAGAAGACCTGTAAACAAATTGAGCGTCACGTTAATGCTGCTGGGGCTGCCTGTAAAGTGAAAACACCACTGTTGCTTGAACGTAATAAGCTTTCTAAAAAGTGCTAATTTCTACTGCTGTAGACAATCAAGGAACTAGCTAAACTTGTCGCTTTGAAAACCTTGACGCGCTGGTGACTGGTACTTCAGCGGACCTTACTAGTGAGTGCACAAAGGGCGTTGAGCATGGCATAGTCACATTCTTTCCGGTTGCTGCTAAGAAATTGTAGCTTGAACATAGTAGCATCAGATTTGCTTTAACGCAAAAATTTCATTTTGGACGCGCCTGTCACGCCTCGTTTCTCTGCTGTCTTCGTTGCAGGTAGCTGGGTTTTGCAGAAGAGATTTTTGCTCTGGGGTAGGCTGTTTTATATGCACCTTTTTCACATTCATTGTCGTTTTTGGGTCAAACAGAATAGAAGCTTCACCAACGCGCCAAAACCTACCCCTTTTCCGGCGCTATTAAAAAGGCGGGTGAGATACCGGAAGGTGGTGAGATGGACGGGGTGGCCAGTGGAGGGGGGGGGGTTTCAAAGCAGGAGGTTTACAATCACCAGAAAGCTTCGTAGTTGGCCAAAATGTGTTAAAGACGTGATGCTGCGTCGTGGCCTTACGACAAAAGGCTGCGAAGTAAGCCAGGGAAATCAAGAGTGAGGTCAATCAAAACGTTTGTATCGATGAATCAGTAATAAACTGTAATATCAATCATGTTTATTCACAGCTTTGAACCTAAATTTGTAGTGCTTACATGCATAAAACGTGTGCAACTTATTTAAAAGTGGTGCAGCTCAATTCTTTAATAAATTCATTTTCTGTGCAAGTTAGTCGATATATAATGCAATGTTTTTGCCTTCATTGTAGGCTAATAAATGTACCTTTTTTTTATTCGCAGAGTAAGTTTACGGCAGCCTAGCCAAATGAGCGCATACATGCTTTAACGTTTTAATACCCGTGACGCTTTCTATTTACAAACAGTGGAGGCTGCTCTCCGTTCTCTTTGAGAATGGGAGCTGGCTGCTGTTGTTTGCTTCTCGCACTCTACATCGATTTCTGCAGGATCTCGAGATCAAGAAGACTCCGGTTCTAAGAAATTAATGTCTCTTATTTTATTCAAAATAGATACCCGTGAATTCCTTTTTTGACGTCGACCCCTTAAATAAATTAAAATAACGTATTTTGAAGAGTATTTTAGTTTAATTATTTCCTTTAATTTTCTGTGTGCTTTTCTATCGCTGCTGTATGTCCGGATGTAGATAGCTGATTACTTTCAACACTGTGGCCTACCCTGCTAATTTAATATTTTACGTACCAGTCATCTGTTCAAGGAAGGAAACGTTAAAGCCGCGTAGGTGTTCACAAACATGACAGTAGTGCTACTTTGCTAAAGCTGTCTTTTTCTCTAGGCTCAGTTTTCACCACAAGACAATGACCATCGATAAATTAAAAATTATGATGCCTTGCTTAGATAAACACTTTATTCAACTTTCTTGTACGAGATTTAGTTTCTTAAAAAAAAAAAACAATTTAAACGAACGTCAACTATTGGAAAATTAAGCTTTATTAGTTCGAGACTAGAAGTTAATGAGACGCTGTCAAAAATCGTATAAAATTACTACTACAGCTTCGTTTCTATTCCCGTCTTCTTTAAGTTTTATTCGCACCTTTTCTTTACCTCCTGTCTTGCAAATGTGCTTTCTATTTTTTCTCTGTAAAATTACTGAATGGTTGAAAATGGCCAATTTAAATAAATCACAATTCATGGATGTGGTTTTTATTTTGCTTTAAGTGCAATAGAATAATTTAACCACCAAGCATGGCAGCCAACGGACGCACGAGGGTCGTTCTTTCGAACCAGACCAACTTGGTTCGCGACGTTTATCACAAAACGGCAAGCCAAGCTACACTCCCTCAGCCGTCGGAGCCCGGTTACATTGCAGAATACGGCACCGAGATTCTTTCCTATTTTCTCGAGGTGGAACGTGTTCTTTATAACGAGCGCGTTTACATGGACCGGCAATCCGAAATTACGGATCGCATGCGCAAAATTTTGATAGATTGGCTCATGGACGTTATTGCAGAGTTTAAGCTGCATCCTGAGACCTTTTTTCTTGCGGTGGACATCATCGATCGTTTTCTATTCTATTACAGCATTCCGCGAACAAAGCTGCAACTTGTTGGTGTTACCGCCGTTCTTATTGCGGCGAAACACGAGGAAGTATGGCCGCCCACGGTCAACGATTGCGTTGCGGTGACAGCCAATACGTACAGTGCCCGCGAGGTGATCGACATGGAATTTGACGTAGTTACTGCTCTTTGCTTCAAATTTACGGTTCCCACGACGTATCCAATTGCGTGCCGCCTCCTCGACATCCCTCGTGTCTCGCAGCAAGTGCGCCATGCCGCATTTATGTTTCTTGAAAGCGCCGCGCATTGTTACCCCCTCCTGCAATTTTTGCCGTCGAGAATTGCCGCTGCGTCGGTGATGCTTGCAGCGCTACTCATCCGGAGCAACACAACCACAGATGCATCACCCATCAGTCAATTGTGGGAATTCGAGTTCCAAGCGGCTTCACAAGGGATTAGGTTTGCGGAGCTCGTAGGCGTGGCAGAACAACTGCTGCCGTTTACTCAGCGCTTGTGCTCGTCCTCGTCGCGTTTACAGGCGCTGCGTCGCAAGTACTCTTCTCGCGAGTATTCGTCGGTCGGAGGGCTGCAGTTTCCATCGCCTTCAATGATTGTGTAAATTTCTTCACCTGACCTTATCGCTTCTGCTGGGGAACGATACACAATTTCTGCTCGTACATCCGTTTTATTTAAATTTGTTGATCTTTTTTTAAATTTTTCAGCGGAACAGATTTTGTCCTGCAATAAAGCATAGAGTTAGATACTACAGTAGTTTTTTTTTTTAAGGCAGAGAAGATAAGTGTACACAAGAAATTATATTTTTCTCTCTCTCACAAACACACACCAGACGGATAGTATGTTGTGCACTTTTGCCTTTTCCGTATTTCGCAGCTGTCTCGATTTTTTAGCTGCGTTTTTTGTTTTCCCTTAGATTGAAATAGATTTTTAGATGTTATACACCCAAATTCACTCGCGAATCTTTTACTTTCTGTCCCTAACCCACTACAAAAATACCGCACATGACAAAAAAAAAGGTTCAAAATTTACGTTAAAAACATTTTTTTGCTAAGCGTTTTTATGAATTGAAGGTTGTTCTCTTTTTATGTCGCTGGACATAAAATAGAAAAATTTCTCATTATGCGTTAAGTTTCGGTCGTGCTGCTCGCTGCGTAGATTATTGCGGTAGAACGCCGAAGAGCCGAATGTGTTCCAAGCTTGTCCATACGAATTCTCTGATTAATTTGTAAAATGTACTTATATAACTGCTAAAAAATTCAAATACTTAGCGAGCGAGCAATCTTTATATGTTTATTAAATGTGCATTTGATGAAAGTGTTGGAGTAAGAATCTCGAAGTTTTTTTTTTGGTCTCAAATTACTTTTATTTCTCTTGTACACATACTTGCATTAAATAACGCTCCACTATTTTTTTTTTGACACGGGTAAAGAGCCCTAATTATTGATAAAAACCTGCAGGGCTTTTTTACACAACTTTTTGACACCTCCTCACGATAAAATAAAAATGAAGAACAGCGTTGCAAGGACGCAGCCGGAGAAGACGTATGATCACGCACCGCAGTCGGAAAATTTGCCCTTGACAATTGGCGGGAACTTTCACGATGATCCAATTAATCGCAACACACTGCGCAAAAGCCACACTTTGCAGCTCGACCGTAAAACGGATTACGCGCCACACACCGAGTACAACTACAGCGGTTATCAGGGCGACAAATCTCGTAAAGGAGCCGGAAAAACGTTTGCAGGTGATGAAGAAAACGAAGCGGTGTGGACCGGTTGGTTTTCAGAAGAGCTTTCAAAAGACGATCTGGATGACTTTGTCGTGCGAATGCTGGCGTATTTCGAGGAGAAAGTGCCTGAAAGCAATCAGGAAAGCGAGCGCGTCCGGAAAGTCTGCCTCAGCTTTTACGTTAAAGACGACAGCATCGCGATCAAAGAACTTGGTCAGAGAAACAGCGGGCTCGGTGAAGGCACCATTTTATCACGCCGGCAGGTTCCAAAAAATCCAGCTAAGCCGAATGAAATTTTTCACCTAA
>MDUD01007716.1:0-17428 GCA_002216565.1 Crithidia mellificae | reverse complement strand
CGCGTCCCCAGCAAAGGCTACCGCGAGCAGCCGACCGCGATTCCCGACCGCATCAAGGACACCATGGCCGTCTTCGGCACGGACATGCACAACTTCACCGCGGACGAAGACCCGCCCTACGTGCCGGAGCAGCAGCGGCGGCAGATGCTCCAGGAGGTGATGACGAGCACGCAGAATCACAAGCACATGACGAAGCTGGACCGCCTCCGCACCTCCCTCGACGCCGTCCGCAACGAGCCGTCGGGTTGTGACAAGTGGCAGGAAGTGTACATGTTTCTGCGCACGACGGAGATGTGCACGGAGGTGATGCGCAACGACAGTGATGTCTTCCCAAAAGGGCAGAAGTTGTGGATTGAGATGGAGCTGTGCGAGGAGAAGCGTGTGCCCACGCTGCTGAAGCTGCCCAACGGGATGCCGGTGCTGCCCATCTTCAGCTTGGAGGAGTATTACGACCACTACCTGGGCCGCACGGACGCCTTCGAGTCGTGCTGGTTCCCCATCCCCCGTGGGGGGTCGCAGTGGGAGGAGTTTTGCAAGCTGCCCTTTCCCGTCTGCGTGACCGGCGGCATCCAGCACTTCAGCATGCTCGCCACGATGGCGCTTGGCGGGCCACAGCTGGGCATCCTCATTAATCCGGGCCAGCGCAGCAGCAAGTTTATCACGTATCCGGAGATGGTGACGCTGACGCAGATGAAGCGGCAGAAGAGCAAGGACCGCAACTTGTCGCTGAAGGTGCCGGCGGCGGACGGCAGTGAAGGGTCCGACTTTATCTTCGACGTGAACTTGATGACCACGTTCGACACGACTAAGATGCCCGCGGTGCGTCTGGAGCCGCAGGAGCTGCCGGCCCTCCTGCGGTCACGCCCGCCGATTCCCCCGGTGGCTCAGCTGGAGCTGCAGCTGCTCTTGTACAAGTACGAGGAGATCCACTCCGTGTACATCCGCACGGTGGACCGGCCAAAGTGGCGCACTGTCTTTGGCGCATCGGAGAAGATGACGCAGATTGACGTGGTCTGCGATCCAGCCCGCAAGCCGGACAAGGAGTTCTTTGCCCACCTCCAGCGGTGGAGCTTTATGAAGGAGTTCAACAGCGACGTGCACGTCGAGCTGACGAGCACCGCACCAACGCAGGACGACGGGTTGACCGGGAACTCATTCATGTGCGTGTATGGGCAGCAAGATGCAACGCTGCTGCGCTCCATGTCGACGTACAAGGGACACACCTTGGCGGACCAGCTCGGTTTCAACGAGCCGATTTCCGATGCGCAGGGCAACAAGCCGTACGAGCGCTTTGTCAGCTACCATTGAGATGAGTTTGAGGGCAATGTTATTGTTGTTTCTTTGACCTGCACAGCACAAAAAGGCCTTTCTTTTTTTCTGTAGTTGTCTACTTGATTGGCGTTTTCACATTAAATGTGTCAAAGGACACGCATGAAGTTGGAAAAAAAAGTGAATTATTCGTGATTAAGGGTCCCATACATAAGGTAACCATTACAAAGAAGTTTATAAAATACCCATTAATGCATTGGGCTTCTTCTGTTGGCTAAGACCGTCATCTGTCATCTATGAAAAAAATACGACAACTACGTTAGATTTTCAAGGTAAACCATTGTTGTGCTTGCCCCTTGTCAAGTAAAGCGTCTTCTTCTCTCACTGGCCAATTTCATCAAACCTCATAATCTCCTGTAAACACGCGAAAATGCTTTGTAGAGAGTTTCTGTTGCAACAAAAAAAGAAACACACATCTAATTGGTCTCCCTGTCCTTTAAACACCATGTCTTTTACAAAAGGCTCGAGGGCGGCGCAGGACGTCATTCAGTTTCTGCACACCATGGGACGCCTAAAGGACACCCCGCGCCGCGGCTGGGTCGACAACGCGCTGCCCAATCCCGAATCCATCAGCGATCACATGTACCGCATGTCCCTTATGTGCATGATGTGTCCTGACACGTCGCTGAACCGCGACAAGATGATTCGCATGGCCCTCTGCCACGACACGGGAGAGAGTATCATTGGTGACATCTCGCCTGCCATGAAGGTGCCAAAGGAGGTGAAGAAGCAGCAGGAGACGCAGGCGGTGCAGGACCTCTGCACCCTTGTCTCCTCCTCCCCGGACACCACCTTCAGCAGAGAGCTGGGGGAGCTTTTTAACGAGTACGAAGCACAGGAGACGGCGGAGGCGCAGTTTGTGAAGGACATGGACTTGCTGGAGATGATCGTGCAGGCGCACGGGTACGAGCAGATGAATCCGGGAAAAGACCTAAGCAGCTTCTTTTCATCCGGGCGGCACATTCGGCACCCGTGGGCACGGGCTATTTTTGAGACCCTGCAGGAGACACGCCCGTTTCTTCAGTGGCAGAGGGAGCAGCAGGAGCAGAAGAAGAAGGAGTCCAACATGTGATTTGCTTTGACTACAATTTGGTATCTGTGTAAGCTCTTTGGCGTGCTATTGTTGTCTTGTCAGAAGTGCCAAAGCCTTTAGTTTTTGTGTGCTGGGTAGTCGCTTTACTGCCTTCTAATGCAAAGGGAAAATAAATCCTTATGAAAAAGCAAAAAAAAATTGTTTAGTCAGTTTGTGACGCCTTTTCAAATAGTTATATAGGTGCTTTTAAACAGTGCTTTCTGTATCATTTCAAGAGCAAATTCAATGACTCGCTTCGAAACTTATTGAAACCGTTTTTCAAGAGGACGCCAACTTTTTTATAATGGCATTTTTTTTTTCAGTTTAATTAGATTGAACTGTTTCTCTACTCACATTGTCTCTCTATTCTGTGCTGATATCCACCTTTTTTCCCCCCTTAAACCTGCCTCGCTGACGGCAGTGCACGAAGCTTTTTGCCTTCTTTAAAGTGCTAACGCATAGTTTTTAAGGGAACCTCAGTGGTGAAACGAATTCCAAAACGGCGATCCTGGCGCCAGGATACAGTTTTGTATTATTTTTATTGTTCTATACTTTTCTACCGAAAGTGTAGAAATCTGTTTCAGCCATTGATTTCTTTTTTATTAAATCATGGCCCATTACGGCGACCCCGAGGCGCACCGGTGCATCTTGGAGGAGGTCGCCGCCCGTCCCACCGCCCCGCGTCTCATCGCGTACCTCCGTGCGGCAGTGATGGGCTCGCAGGGCTCGGACGTTGGCCTTCAACAGCTCCGCCGCTTCCCCGGTGCCATCGAGCAGCCCGGGCCTCATCTGAAAGTGACGCTCGCGCTGCTCTTTATGACCGTCCTCGCCTCGGCCGCCAAACCCTCCTTCCGCCGTGAGCAGCAGCGCGTCTACGAACTTCTGCAGCGCGAGCGCGCGGCCCTCGACCAGCAGGGCGAGCAGCTGCGGGCTGCCAGCGCGCGGGCCGACGGTGGAAGCGGCGTCAACAGCAGTGGCATCACCCCCAGCGGCAGCCCGATGCCGTGGTGCTCGACCAGCGGGCCCGTGAGCGCTCCGCTTAACCTTTCCTGCTCGGACATCAGCAGCGCGTCGGCGAATGTGGCGGCAGCGGCGGCGGCAGCCGGCGGCATTTCCTCTGTCCTCGGGAGCAGCAACGCAAACGGCCTGGGCGGTGCCGCGGACGGCGCCAAGGCGGGGGAAGAGAGCGAGAACCTCACGCCGATTCAGCGGTGGGAGCAGGCCATGGACATCCTCAACTACTGTGAGGCCTACGCAAACTACCTGAGCGGCTTTACGGTGCTGTGGTATGAGCTTTTTGGGCCACACTACTACTACGACGAGGAGGACTTCAGCGTCGAAAACTCAAACGTCCACACCGGTGAGGGTGGGGGGAGTAGGGAGGCGTGTGTGTGTGACGGCGGCATGCCGGCGAGCCCGGGGTCTGGCGAGTGGGCCTCGAGTTCGTCCCCGTCGTCCCCTCGCCCACCGTCGAGGCAGCGCGGGCCGCAGGTTCCACCACACCTCTACGCCGTGCGCTGGGGCGAAATTCTCACCCCGCAGCGACGGGCGTGGTTTTACGGCCTGCACAACGTGGTGAAGGAGCTGCTCGTGCGCCTCCTTACACGGGAGCTGCCGCTGGAGCTGTACGCGCTCTTCATCCAGTACGCCAACCTGTCGCTCCGTGTGTATCTGCTGCAGACCCTCGCCGAGGTCTTTGAGTGGACCTCGCACTACCTGGACGTGCTGTGCTACGTGCACGTGATGCGGCAGAGCTACAGCATTCAGTGCGAGATGTCGGAGCTGCAGCGCATCTGGGCCTCATTTGGCCTCTTCGACAATCGATTCATCGATGACTGCCGTGAGTTTAACAAGATGTACACGGAGTCCCAAGGAGCCTTCTCAGAGCAGCAGGTGATGGTCGGCCAAGCGCAGGCGATGAACGGCGCGGGGGCTGGGGGAACGGCTGGTCCGGCAGCATCCGCAGCAGGGACTCGGCCACCGCAGCTGTCGCACTCCAACTCGACCACCACCACGACTACTACTACAACAGCCACCAACACGACGACCCACTCTGCAGGTCTCGCTCAGGGCTTTCAGCAACATCAACAGCAACAACAGCAGCAGCAGAACGGGCTTTACCTCAGCGAAGAAACAACGACAGGGCGATCGTCACCCGCTAGCCAGCGTCTACCTTTCACTTACTCTACACGCGATGCCAACCCGGTTCCTTCCACTTCCTTTACGGGGACCAACGCGTCCAACGCCGCCACCACCGCTGGTGTTACCTCGACCGCAATGGCTGGCGATGTGGGGCCGCTGGATGCCGCAGATGCTAGCACAGCAGCGGCAGCAGAGAGCGCGACAGGGGCGATGCAGCGGATGTTTCCGCCGCGTGGGGCGATGGGCAACGTTTCCTCTGAAGCCGCGGATGCCGCCCACTCCAGCGCGACCTCAAGCCCGGACGACGAGGCGCTGTCCTCCGCCAGCGAGGCTGCCGCAGAGACGGACGCTCGCACGACGAAGCGCGCCGTCTACCTCCCCCTCTTCTACACCTGCTGCTGCTTCACGTGGATTCTCCAGCGTTCTTTCTGGAGCATGTACGGCCGCAGCTCCTTGCTGCTGGAGAGTTGCCTCGGCAACGAGGTGGCGCCGCAGGTGCTGCGGGTGGGTGTGGCGAGCGCCACAGACGGAGGAGGAGGCGGAGGACCGGGTAGTACCAACAACGCGGCGTTGTTCACCGCGACCTCGCTTGGTGCTCGGCGCCGCGGCACCGCCGCCACCGGATTGAACGCCTCCGCCCCCACCGCATCGGCGCCGAATCCACGCACCACAGCCCCGGTCGGTGGTGCACGCGGTGCGTTTTCAGCGTCAACCACCGGCGCGGGCGACCGTCGCGCCACACCAGCGGCGCCGGCGACATCGGAGAATGCCGCCGAGCTGCCGAGCGCACGATCGCGTGCGGAGAGCCCCGCATGCCAGGGCGGGTCCGTGACAGGAGGAACAGGAGAGGGTCGGCCGCCGCAGGTCCCGCGTACGCCCCTGCCTCAAGCGCCCCTCCAGCAAGCGGGAGCGGCGTACAGCTCGCGTGGGAGCCCTGCTCCAGCAGCTGCTGCTCCTCCTCCTCCTTCCACGGGCAGTAGTGGTGCTGCCCAGGCTGCCGTGCAGGCTGCGTCGCCGTTGACGTGTCGCTCCTCTGCCGCGTCCTCCCACCGCACGGCGAGGACGTCTGGTACGGCGTCAACGCGGCCGGCGGAGGTGCCGACAGGGCTGGCTGCCCGATGGAGTACGCTGCTGGGTAAACTTCTGCCCCGGCGCTCGCACCCACACGCGGCGCACGGCAACACCACGCCGGCCGAGTCCGAAGCTCATAACCTGCGCGACGAAGAGCAGGGCAGCCTCTCTGTTGCCGCTGCGGTAGCGACGAGCTCTGCCACGGCTACGACTTCTGTGTCGCCTCTTGTGAGTGCAGGAGACCACAGTTTGGCTGAGGCAGCCACTGTGCGTGGTGCGGAAAATGAAGAGGATGGGCAGGGTGCTGCCGCAGTGGATCCGGCCATTGCATCGCTGTCGCTGACGTGCTCCGGTGCCCCGTTCTTCTTCCAGTACACCCACCGCGCCCGCGAGGTCCAGCTCTACGAAGACCCATCCGCGAGCTTCACGAGCAGCGGCAACGACGGCGACGCCGACGCGGTGTTTTTCGAAGAGTTTCATTTCTTACGCGAGACGGGCTGCTACGTGCTCTCCCACGCCCTTCGCAACCTCACCTGCTACCCACGCTACCCGGTCACCTTGCTTATCTTCACCGACAACTCGCGCCGCCCGGGGCGGGTCTCGTGGTGCGATCACAAGTTCTCCGTGCTGTCGTCCGCCGTCGAGGACCGCGAGGAGCGGCGGGGGCTGACGCCGTGGGTGCTATGCGCCGTCATCCCGCACACCCGCCTCTCCTCCGACGGCACGCTGCGTGCACAGCAAGAGGAACGGCTGCTGCAGCACGTCGTCTTTCAGGTCGCCGGGGCGAGGCGCTCGCGTGTGCGCTTCTGCACCTCCAACTCCGTCTTCTACGCCCTCAACGGCGGGGCGGACATGGATGGTGGTCGGCTGTACTTTGTGCTCCACCTGCACGTGCCGAACACGATCAGCGAGGGCGGGACCGTGTCGACGGAGCAGGTGATGCGGGACGAGAGCCGGTGGGCGTTTCGAGAGCTGGGCGAGCTGCACTGCGGCTGGGCGATGCCGTGCACGTGCAACGAGGCTCTGCGCGTGGCGTTTCAGGTCGGGCCTACGGAAGACCAGTCTGTGGACATATGAGTGATGTAGGGTCTATTAATAAATATATTTCTCGTTCTCACTCTATCGTTTTTCATTGCTTCTCTCAGTCACTATAAAAAGCAAATATAAAAAAATAAATTCTTTGATAAAAGTTGAGAGCGAATGTGCAGCACTCTATTTTCTCCTTATGATCGTTGCAAAGGCCGATGAAGCAACTTGTGTTGTATCTGTCGGACATGAAAAACTGTTTTGCAGCAATCGTAGGTGAAATTCAAGACACGCGGATATCATCATAAGCTTCGTTCCACGTCGCATAATTTTATGCCATTGAAGCTCACTTTCCTGGTCCCTAAAAGAAGTTCTGCACACTTTTATTGTTTCCACCACTTTTATTGTTCTTTATCACGGATGCAAACACGCAAAAAATTTTTTTTCCCAATAAAAAGCTTTTAAAAGATTATATTTGGCTTTCACACGCGCTCTTGTCATTCATCTAATTCCACCAGCGGTACGCCGTTCTATTAACGCCACAACAAACCATTGTTAGATCTGTTACCTCTCTTCTTTTTTTTTTCCTTTACTTACATTCTGTGTTACATCAGCTAGATTCCTTTCACTCGTTCTCATCGATCACACAAAGCACATTTCTTTCCTCTCCTTAGATTCTCTTTTGACACTTAAGGGTATTTTGCGCGGTTTTGTGGCGCATCTTGTATAGTTTGTACTTTTGTGTGCAGTTGTTTCCTGACTTTCATCTTTCTACTCAGCATAAATACCCCCACACAAGCAGATTGGCCTCAATGAGCGCTGTAAGTGTTCCAGCCGGCACCGTGCCAGCCCCTCGTCTGCGCGCACGGCCCGTCAACACGAGCCATGTGACAACGGCCAAAACCACCACTACCACCACGAAGGCCTCCGTGACGAAGCGCGTGGCCTCGCCGAAATCGTCCACGATCCGCCCGCGCACGCCCGCCACAAACGCCGCAACCACACCGGTGACGTCTCACTCGCTGACACGCCGAGCGCGCAGCAACGTGAAGGCTGTGGCGCCAGGCCGCGTGCCCGCCGCGGCTGCAGAGGAGAGTGACCGCGGTGCCGTCATCGCAGGGGCACCCCTAACGCCCATCCCCACGAACACTTCCCACCTCTCCGGCCACAACCACGCGGTCCACGTCAGCTCTACCTCCACCGCCACACTGAAGAAATCCGCCTCGCACCCGAACAAGCGCAGTGCCTCCGCCGTGGTGCACCCGCAGCACAGCCGCTGCGCCTCGCGCCTCGACTCGGTGTGCAGCAGCCTGCCGGGCAGCAGCAGTGATCGCGGTTCGGCGCATCGCCTCCGCCCGCCACCAGTGCCACTGCACGCTGGGCAGGTGACCCGCTCCGCCCCTCTCACCCGCGCCGCCACCGCGGAGTGCGTCCTTCGTTCGGCGCGGCAGCCCGCCTCGGTCGCCATCGCCGGAGCCGCGCCGCAGCCTCGCAAGAAGTCTTCGCCGCCGCCGGAGTCGCAGTTCTGCAGCCGCACGCAGTCCGCCCACGACGTGGCCGCTCCTGCCCTGCCTCCGCCGTCTCCTCGCCGGGTGCTGCCGCAGCCCACAGCCGCGCCCACGCCTGCCACGCTGAGTACGGCGGCGACGGCCGTGCCTGGACGCACCTTTGCCTCCGCCCCGGCCTCACGGGTGAGTTCGGTCAACTCGCGCCTGGCGGAAGGGAAGGCGAGTGGCCCGGCCCGCGCGACGACACGCACGCGGGTGGTGCGGACAGCTGGCAAGCGCAGCGCCTCGAGCAACAGCGAGGCGACGCCGCCGTCAGCGCCGTCTAA
Source organism: Crithidia mellificae (assembly GCA_002216565.1). Classification (NCBI taxonomy): domain Eukaryota; phylum Euglenozoa; class Kinetoplastea; order Trypanosomatida; family Trypanosomatidae; genus Crithidia; species Crithidia mellificae. The sequence goes on along the minus strand of MDUD01007716.1, from coordinate 8,954 downwards.
CACAACACCGCCAGTGCCCGCGGCGTTTACCACGGCGCCGCCGCGGTCTACCGGGATGCGTCCTCTCCTCGCCGCCAGCCGCCGCGTGGCGCAGAAGGAGAACGCGGCCTCGACGGCTGCCGGCGGGTCGCGGCTGCGTGGCACCACGACGACCGCCAGCACCACGGCAGCGACGGGGTTCTCCGCGGCGGGACAGTCTCAGGTCGAGGGCAGCAACGTGAACCGCAGTGCGCGGACGGCGTCGCGGCAGGCCCCGCTGTCTGGCCGCCGCGTCGCCGGCTCCTCACCGTCTCGCAAAGCCACGCGGCGGCCGTCGGATGCGGCAGGTGCGAAATCCATCAACTCCACCACCACCACCGACGAGGCTGCCCTCAGCTTGCCCCCTTCCCCGTCGTCCAAATTTCAGCAGACGCACACGGGCTGCCCGCCGCCGCTCTCGTTTGGCGGCAGCGTGCGTGGCCCCACCGCAGCGCACAACAATACCAACAGCATCAGCAATCACAACAATCATCTCTCGAGTGCTGCTGCTGCTGCGGTGCCGAAAGGTCCTGTCTCGCCGATTAAGCGCACCTCCACGGCGTGCCCCAGCGGTGCGCAGGTGTACCCGGCAGCGCCGCTGCTCGACGACGACGCCGCGCGGGATTCGGCGAGCCTTGGTACGGCCGGGGCGGGTGCCGGTGTGGTAGTGCCGGACTCCGCCTTCTCGTGCCCGTGGCTGAAGCCGGGTGCGTTCTCGACCCCGACAAACCGTGATGGCGGTCGTGAGTCGAGTGAGGCGCCGACGGTGCCGTACGAAGGCTCCACCGGCCAGCGCGCCTCACTGTCCCTGTCGCCACGCACCGATTTCGATTCCATGTCCGTCTCAGGCCGCCTGAGCTATGGAATGTAGAGAACTTGGCGATGCTTGATGTTTCGGTAGGCTGCAAGGGTTTTTGCATTTGCTGTGATTGGTTTCCGTTTGTTATTTTTTTTAGTTGTTGTTGTTCTGCCGCTACGCAATGTTGTTGTCCTCGTCACTTTTTGTTTTTGTCAATAGACCTATTTTAACTTTCTCTCCTCGTTTTACTGTTTCTCTCTACTGGTTCATGTAGACTCTCATTTTTTATTCTTCTTTCAATTTTAGAAACCTAGATTTTTCTTCTTCACTATTTCTCGCTTCCCTTCTCACCCACAAGCTTAAGATGATTCATATATGTACCACTTGTAAAGAAGTTTTTTTTTTCCTTCTTTTTGATTGTGGCCCTTGGGCTCTTATTTTTTTCTCAACGACGCTCTTTTTTTCTCCCTTCGTTTCAGGCTCTTTAGAAAGATTAAAAAAAAAATCATAACACCGCTGGCTGTGCGAATGACAGGTGGATTTCACGGTCGACTTGCTGTGGGCTTAGGTGGAAAGCTTTCAGACAATCCGTCTTTTGCACTGAAGGTACCACGTTAATAGGAGCTTTCTTCCTGAAAAGCGAATAAAAGCAATCGAGGATCGACCCTATTGCATTTTGCACATTGGCCAGTCCCGTGTCGGACTGAATCTTCAACAGACGTACATGTGTGTCAGTGCGACCATATAAAGAAAGAAACAAACAACAACAAGAATATTACCTGTTTTATAAGTTTCATTATTGCCTGCAGCTATCGTTCGATTTGTTGAATACCTTCTCTCTTCCTACTTTTTTGTTTTACTTAAACGTTCCCTTCATCGAATTCGACTTGACAATAATAACACGCTAAAATGCCTTCTCCTCTGAACGGCCACAACAGCTCTTTTTCAAAGTTCCCAAACAAAAATTGAAATAACAAAAACCAAAAAAAGAAAATCCCAGTATAACAAACAGATATTTTGATTCTAGTCTTTTTTCTTTTTTCTCTTCTTTTCTCTAACTTACATCTTTGTTTTTCTTGTTTGTTTCCTATTAGTCAGTTTTTTCATCTAAGTAAAGCAAGTTTTCTCTCCTAATCTGTGTTCTTTTTGTTTGTTCACACACACAGTAAATAAACACAAGCACTACACACACCCCCACACGCTCTTTTCGCACTCATCATCATCACCATGGCGTTCTCTGGTCCGAACCCCTCCATCTGGGTCGGTGGCCTTGACCCCGAGCTGAACGAGCAGAAGCTGTACGACTACTTCGTCCGCATCGGCCCCGTCGCCTCCGTCCGCGTGTGCGTGGACTCCGCCACCCAGAAGTCGCTCGGCTACGGCTACGTGAACTTCCAGGACCCTGCCGACGCCGAGAAGGCGCTCGACCAGGCCGGCTCCAAGCTGGGCTCCCGCTTCCTCCGCATCGCCAAGATCCAGCGCGACCCCTCGAAGCGCCGCTCCGGGGTGAACAACATTCTGGTGAAGAAGCTGCCGAAGAGCGTGGACACCTTCGCGCTGAAGGAGATGTTCGGCAAGTTCGGCCGCCTCACCGCGATCGGCCTGGCCTGCGACGAGAAGGGTGAGTCGCGCGGCTACGCCCGCATCTCCTTCGAGCGCGAGGAGAGCGCCGTGGAGGCGGTGAAGGAGATGGACGGGATGGAGATGGATGGGCAGGCCATCGTGGTGGAGCGCTACCAGGCCCAGCACCGCGACGAGCTGCTGAAGCAGTTCACGAACCTGTACGTCAAGAACCTTGACCCCGCCGTCACGGACGACAAGCTGCGCGCCTTCTTCGCCAAGTACGGCGAGGTCAGCTCGGCGAAGGTGCGCGACCTCGGCGACGTGCAGAGCGAGGCCGGCCTGGGCTACGTCGCCTTCGAGAAGCACGAGGACGCCGCGAAGGCGGTGGAGGAGCTGAACGGCAAGGAGTGCGAGATCGCCAAGGCCGGTGCCCCGCTCGACGTCAGCCGCTTCCGCTCCCGCGAGGAGCGCCAGCGCGACCGTGAGCGCCAGCGCCGCGAGCGTGCGCAGCAGCACAGCAAGTACCCGAACCTGTACGTGAAGGGCTTCGACGACACCGTGACGAGCGAGCGTCTGGAGGAGCTCTTCCAGCGCTACGGCGAGACGGTGTCCGTGACGGTGATGACGGACAAGGACACCGGCATGTCCCGCTGCTTCGGTTTCGTCTCAATGAAGGACCAGAACGCCGCGTCGCAGGCGATCCAGGAGCTGAACGGCAGCACCTTCCTCAGCCCCCGCCCGCTCTTCGTCACCTACGCCCTGCGCAAGGATGCCCGCCGCCAGAACCTCGAGGAGCGCAGCAAGCAGTACCGCATGCGCCAGAACCCGATGAACGGCCCGGGCATGGGCGGCATGCCGCCGATGGGCTTCATGGGCCCGCAGATGTTCAACAACGTGAACATGCCCTTCATGAACCCCCGCATGCCGATGATGCCGATGAACGGCATGGGAGGCATGAACGGGATGGGCGGCATGAACCGCCCGATGGCGCCCAACGCGATGAGCCAGATGCGCTCTCGCCCGATGCCGCAGAAGCCGCCGATGCAGTCTCTCATGCCGCAGCAGCACCAGCAGGCCCCGCCCCAGGGCCAGAACCTCGCGGCCGTGCTCGCCAACCTCAACCCCGAGCAGCAGAAGAACGTGCTGGGCGAGCGTCTGTACAGCTACATCGTGCGCAACCACCCCTCCGTGGCGGCCAAGATCACCGGTATGCTGCTCGAGATGGACAACTCGGAGATTCTGAACATGCTGGACTCGCCTGCGGTGCTGGATAGCAAGATTGCCGAGGCGCAGGATGTGCTGAACCGCCACATGAGCGTGTAAATGACGTAGGCCATGCACTGCGACTACTATTACCACGACTCCCACTGTTGCCACAACGTGTGTCCCTTGGTTCCCCGCGAACTAGAGAACAAACAAACAAAAACCATACGCAGCAACACGGACAGTAACGAAGAGGCGAATTAAGAAACGGTGGGTCAGCTGCGAGAAAAGAAAGAATCAAGGGCGAGAAATTTACATTCGTGCTTAGCGAAAAATAGTCCCAATGTTGTTTGTTTTTCAATATCTTCCACAAGCATTAAGCAAATGCCGGAGTGAAACTTGTTACGGCCGTTTTGGCTCCGCCTCGTGCTTCTGTACCTCCAACTTGTTATTGAGGTAGTCGCCAAATTTTCCACTTTGCCGTAGGTGCGCGAGTTTTAACGTATGTGGCAGAAACTTTTTTATTTCCAGGGTCAAGCTTAATAACTGTGGTGCTGCAAAACACAAACAAAGGGAAGTGAATGGATTCCTCTGTATGTGGGTCCTGCGTCGCAGTCGACAGCACTCTAAGTTCGACAGTCTAAGAGGAAGAAAAATTAAACGAACATTGCCGCTAGACAAGGCAATGCTTTCGCTTTTCTCCATTTTTTTCTGTCTTAGCCTAGAATTTTTCGTTTCTGTCTGTTTAGATGAGCATTTCTACTTTCTGCCTATTCTGAAGATCTCTCTTTTCGGCTTTATTTTCCATTGTTGGTCGTAATTTACCTCAAGTTAGTTTGTTATTTCTGTTGTTGATATGACTCAAGTGTTCTTTCTTCTTTTTTTTTTTTAAATATTTTTACTTTCTTCTTCTTGGGAATCATTATGGAAAGAGCTGTTATTGTATTATTTTGTTTCACTTCTTTCGTAGTTTTTTTTTCTGTTGTTTGGAAGGCGTTGTGAATTGCAGATGCCGGCATGCGTGTATCTGTGTATCTTACGTCGACTAACATTGGCGAAGGTGGTAAGCAAATCAGCAAAGCGAAGAGATGCGCGTCGAGAACATCAAAAGGAAGAGACGGGAAGCACAAGCTCCCCCATTTTCATTTTTCAAGCGTGAAACACTCATGTTTCAACTTTTTTTTTCTGGACTACCTTCTCCTTCTTTTACTTCAATTAAGATCTGTCTAGATGCTGCGGGTGAATTGTTGTGCTTTACTTTTACCTCTTACTGTCTCTTCGTTGCTTTTTTACGAAATGCTGCCGAGCCCACTTCGCAACTTGAACGTGCACATACGCTGCACTGTCAATCGTTGTTTGTGTTTCATTCGATGCTAAAAAAAAAATTCCTTGAGAGTTGCTCGTTGCAACTTGTCTGTTCCTTTTTTCCGTGATTTTTGGCCTTTGAGTGCTCAATTTTTTCTTTTTTGCTGTAACTCAATTTCCTTTGATTACCACTGCGTAGCTGTGTCTTATTCATTTGCTGTGTCAACAAACGACAAAAAGAAGGGTTTTTCTTTTTCTCTCTTTAAGACGTTATCTCCTGCTTTGATGTCTTTGCGTGTGTGTGTGTTTATGCGTGTTGCTACGTCTTCTTCTTTCACTGCGCGTCTCTATTTCTTTTTTTGCGACCGCGGTTGCTTAAAATAAAAAGTTTGGGTCGCGCTTAGAAAAGACACCTGGCAAGCAACAGCAACGATAATACAAAAACAAAAACGTATTTTACTTTACTTTTTCCTTTCTGATTGCCATTCATTCCCTGTTGTAAAGATGAGAATAAGGCTTTTTCCGCCATTTATCTAACTTTAGTTTTTGCACTGATTTTGTAATTTCTATAAGACGTGGGGGAGTGTTGGTAAAAGAACCGCAACAGAGACATCAATTGCAGAAGTGAAAATGAGAAACCGCACCTCAGTTGAAACACAAACGGAATTGTTGTTTTTGTGATAATTTACAGGAATTGCATGAAAAGTAGAGAAGCGCAGGGCCACATCGAGAGAGAGAGAGATCATCGATTTTATTTGTCAAAGCAACGAATGGCCAAGCTACAGAACAAGGTTGGCACCGACTCACTTTGAGAAGACACTTTTTCTTCGTTGAGTTGGCAGCGGCCTGTGAAGGGAAAGCTCGCGTTCCCCCAGGTGTGCACTGTGTGTTTTGATTCTTTGTGTTTGGAAGGTTTCGCGCACCTTTCTTTTTTATATTGGATGTTAATAATGCAGCTTCTAGTTGTCTTTTTAAAAAGATGTTTGTTGGTAAGCCATAAGACCTTTTTTTTTCTGTGTATAACTCTCGCCGCTTTGTCGCCTCGTGACGAGTGCGTGCTGTTGTGCTTCTTTTGAAGTCAACTGGCATCTGACGCTCCGCGCTGCATTCTTCTTGCTCAAACCGTGTGTGCTTTGCCTCTTTTTTTTTTTTCGAGAGCTGAAAGCTTCATGGGGAAACAAAAGAATCACTCATTTTTCTTTGTTGCGCGCGTTGCAGCAGTCTGCGCTTCAGTCTTTTTTTTCCTCGTCGCAACGTGAGGATTGTGTGTTGGATGAGTTTTTTACGTATTGAACGCAGTGGCACTCAGCGACAAAAAAACAAAACAAAAGTGGGCGAGGGTAACAAGTTGTAATAACTAAGAAGCAACGAAGAAGGACGAAGAATGAGGAAATGGAAAAAGGCGCACTTTTAAAGATGCTTCTCACCTGTGGGTGTGTGTGTTATTACTAACCGTTGTAGTTTTTTTCCATCTCTAGTACTTCGAGCGCATTGTTTTTCCTTTTCCCTTATTGGAAGTAATGTCATAATTAGAAAGGACCTTCTACTCTTAAAAAAAGAATACGCTGTAGCTTTAAAGGAGACCGTAGAGCATCCTGATCAAACTAAGCAAGGGTGTCCCATTTCGTTTTTGTTTTTCTTGTTGAAACGGACAGGAGAACAGGTAGTTGAAGAGGCTGCATCAGTTTTTTTTTTAGGATTCTCTTTTCGAATCTCTCGTTGATTGGTGCGCCAAATTCTTCTGAAGACCATCCTTCCTTTTTTGTTTGAAAGCTGTTCTAAGGCACTTCTCTCTGTCTCTCCATGCTGCGTTAAAAGTTTTCATGAAGCATTTGTTGGTCCGCGCAACGCAGCTCCACAATTCTAAAAATCTTAGAGTTATTGTTTAGTGTCACGCTTTCGTTCAAATCCGTTTCACGCAACCCAGATTTCCGACCCTTGTATCTCCAGTTAAGGCGGAGCGTGACCAAAAGAATCTGCGTGGGCTTTCATTTGCTTTTCTATAAACTTTCCTTTGAATTGGTAAAAAAAAAAACTCACAACAACAATAGCAACAAGGTTACCCCAGTGGTGGGGAAGTGCACGCACACGCAAAAAAGAGGGTTACTGCGTCACTCATGGTCTTCAGACTTACGCTGTCATACAATACTTTTGGCTGGAAAACAGTGCTCTGACCATCTAGTGGCCTTTTTGTTTCTCTACGGCAGCTGGCAGAGATGGTTGTTTTGTAGGCTCTGCAAGGCTGATCGTAGTAGCGAATGGCATGATAGTACTGCCTGCTTAGCTGGTAAGGGTTGCGAGCAATGCGGCCTTTAGAGCTAAAGCACATGCAAAAGAACAAAGACAAATGCGTTAGTATGGCCATTTGCGGCATTCGCGTTGGATTTGAAAAGGACCGCTATAGCGATGCGCTTCTGAGCATCAATATTCCCATCTTTTGCATCACTATGTCAAAGAGTCTGGTTTCTATTTCTTAGAATCGTTCTGGTTCTTTTCTTCATTTTTCCTTTCTTCTTCGCACACACACACAATCACACACAAACACACATTTGCGATTCTCTTCTTCTTTTACCTTACACAGATACTGAATCAATTATACACAACCGTTTTTGCTTCGCTGCATGACCTGCAGTCAACACTACCGCTACGTATGTAACTTGAACTTGTACACAAACAAAAACAAGAAAACACTCATCAAAAGTAACAGCTGCTCTTAGGAGGCGCACCTAGAGCGGGCTTCTTTCCACTGTTCAAACTTCCTGTTTGGCTTTATATATTTCATCTCACGTTCGCCATGCTGGACTCAGCAAGGCTTTTCGTGCTGTCCGCACTGTACTACTTCGGCTTCACCTATGCCGCCTTCACTGCCCTGCAGCAGCGCGTTACCTCGCAGGAGGTGGCGGAGCCCTCCGTCTTGTCCCCCGCAGGCGAAGGCCCGCACCGCCGCAGCAAAATTGTCATCGGCATCCCCGCACTAAAGCTGATGGTGATGCTCACTTCCATGGCCCTCCTCTCCTTCCTCGGGGCTGAGTGCCTGCCCCTTTTCGCGGAGATGCGTGTAATCTTCATGTACACCCTCCTCTTCTCCCCGCCCTTCACCCAGCAGGAGATCTACGACCAGGTCTTCGCCCCTCTCCTCGTGCGCGGCGGGTCGTTCGCGCTTTCCCTGCAGACGAGCAACTTCTTGTCACGCAAAGTTCCCCTCTTCGTGGTGCGGCGCTGCGTGCACCTCGGGATTGCCGCGATGAATCACGTCCAGCGCAGCCACGCCCTCGACGAGGACGCCGTGCGCGACATCGTGAGCGGACTCGTTTTCAGCCAACGCGCGCTGAAGCAGGTCGAGGAACTTTCGCGAGAGACGGACGGCGCCACGTACGCCGCGCTCGCCCGTGAGAGCAACTTCGCGGTGGGCGTCTTCACCTCTCACGTGAAGCGCGCGCTGCTGACGGAGGCGGGAGACGAGGACGACAACAGAGAGGCGCGGGAGGAGGGGAGAAGAGGCAAGCCGGTGACGACTGGCCGCGTGATGCAAGAGGGGGAGGGCAGCCCCCTGTGGTCGAACACAGTGCCGCTGGCGAGGGCGGCCACGGCATCGCCGGTGCTTGGTGAGCAGCGCTCGGACGGGCTGGTGAATAGCGCGCGCCGTGATCGCGATACGCGCAGTCTGGGCAGTGACAGCGACCGCCAGAGCGAAGGCGGGCGGCGTGACAAGCGCAAAAAGCACAAATTCTTCGGCCTCTTTTAATAATGGCTGCCTCCGAAAATTATGTCATCTAAAGCTGTCTCACTTGACTCTCGTTTGCTTCATTTGCTCAATGGTCACTTTCTGTCATGGCTTTCATATATATATATTTTAAAGTTGCACACAAACACACATTCAAACACACACACAGCAACTATATATTGATTTTACTTTTTTATCAGAGAGAGTTGTTTGGATCGCGCTCTTCCTTTGTTTTCGTCACCAATGTGTCACTATTTATTGTAAGCTTCACTTGATTTTGTGGGGCAAACACATGTTCTGCTCTGTGCCACTTGAACATCAAAATTCTTGCCGGATACGGTT
>MDUD01007715.1:0-17423 GCA_002216565.1 Crithidia mellificae | reverse complement strand
CGCGTCCCCAGCAAAGGCTACCGCGAGCAGCCGACCGCGATTCCCGACCGCATCAAGGACACCATGGCCGTCTTCGGCACGGACATGCACAACTTCACCGCGGACGAAGACCCGCCCTACGTGCCGGAGCAGCAGCGGCGGCAGATGCTCCAGGAGGTGATGACGAGCACGCAGAATCACAAGCACATGACGAAGCTGGACCGCCTCCGCACCTCCCTCGACGCCGTCCGCAACGAGCCGTCGGGTTGTGACAAGTGGCAGGAAGTGTACATGTTTCTGCGCACGACGGAGATGTGCACGGAGGTGATGCGCAACGACAGTGATGTCTTCCCAAAAGGGCAGAAGTTGTGGATTGAGATGGAGCTGTGCGAGGAGAAGCGTGTGCCCACGCTGCTGAAGCTGCCCAACGGGATGCCGGTGCTGCCCATCTTCAGCTTGGAGGAGTATTACGACCACTACCTGGGCCGCACGGACGCCTTCGAGTCGTGCTGGTTCCCCATCCCCCGTGGGGGGTCGCAGTGGGAGGAGTTTTGCAAGCTGCCCTTTCCCGTCTGCGTGACCGGCGGCATCCAGCACTTCAGCATGCTCGCCACGATGGCGCTTGGCGGGCCACAGCTGGGCATCCTCATTAATCCGGGCCAGCGCAGCAGCAAGTTTATCACGTATCCGGAGATGGTGACGCTGACGCAGATGAAGCGGCAGAAGAGCAAGGACCGCAACTTGTCGCTGAAGGTGCCGGCGGCGGACGGCAGTGAAGGGTCCGACTTTATCTTCGACGTGAACTTGATGACCACGTTCGACACGACTAAGATGCCCGCGGTGCGTCTGGAGCCGCAGGAGCTGCCGGCCCTCCTGCGGTCACGCCCGCCGATTCCCCCGGTGGCTCAGCTGGAGCTGCAGCTGCTCTTGTACAAGTACGAGGAGATCCACTCCGTGTACATCCGCACGGTGGACCGGCCAAAGTGGCGCACTGTCTTTGGCGCATCGGAGAAGATGACGCAGATTGACGTGGTCTGCGATCCAGCCCGCAAGCCGGACAAGGAGTTCTTTGCCCACCTCCAGCGGTGGAGCTTTATGAAGGAGTTCAACAGCGACGTGCACGTCGAGCTGACGAGCACCGCACCAACGCAGGACGACGGGTTGACCGGGAACTCATTCATGTGCGTGTATGGGCAGCAAGATGCAACGCTGCTGCGCTCCATGTCGACGTACAAGGGACACACCTTGGCGGACCAGCTCGGTTTCAACGAGCCGATTTCCGATGCGCAGGGCAACAAGCCGTACGAGCGCTTTGTCAGCTACCATTGAGATGAGTTTGAGGGCAATGTTATTGTTGTTTCTTTGACCTGCACAGCACAAAAAGGCCTTTCTTTTTTTCTGTAGTTGTCTACTTGATTGGCGTTTTCACATTAAATGTGTCAAAGGACACGCATGAAGTTGGAAAAAAAAGTGAATTATTCGTGATTAAGGGTCCCATACATAAGGTAACCATTACAAAGAAGTTTATAAAATACCCATTAATGCATTGGGCTTCTTCTGTTGGCTAAGACCGTCATCTGTCATCTATGAAAAAAATACGACAACTACGTTAGATTTTCAAGGTAAACCATTGTTGTGCTTGCCCCTTGTCAAGTAAAGCGTCTTCTTCTCTCACTGGCCAATTTCATCAAACCTCATAATCTCCTGTAAACACGCGAAAATGCTTTGTAGAGAGTTTCTGTTGCAACAAAAAAAGAAACACACATCTAATTGGTCTCCCTGTCCTTTAAACACCATGTCTTTTACAAAAGGCTCGAGGGCGGCGCAGGACGTCATTCAGTTTCTGCACACCATGGGACGCCTAAAGGACACCCCGCGCCGCGGCTGGGTCGACAACGCGCTGCCCAATCCCGAATCCATCAGCGATCACATGTACCGCATGTCCCTTATGTGCATGATGTGTCCTGACACGTCGCTGAACCGCGACAAGATGATTCGCATGGCCCTCTGCCACGACACGGGAGAGAGTATCATTGGTGACATCTCGCCTGCCATGAAGGTGCCAAAGGAGGTGAAGAAGCAGCAGGAGACGCAGGCGGTGCAGGACCTCTGCACCCTTGTCTCCTCCTCCCCGGACACCACCTTCAGCAGAGAGCTGGGGGAGCTTTTTAACGAGTACGAAGCACAGGAGACGGCGGAGGCGCAGTTTGTGAAGGACATGGACTTGCTGGAGATGATCGTGCAGGCGCACGGGTACGAGCAGATGAATCCGGGAAAAGACCTAAGCAGCTTCTTTTCATCCGGGCGGCACATTCGGCACCCGTGGGCACGGGCTATTTTCGAGACCCTGCAGGAGACGCGCCCGTTTCTTCAGTGGCAGAGGGAGCAACAGGAGCAAAAGAAGAAGGAGTCCAACATGTGATTTGCTTCGACTACGATTTGGTATCGGTGTAAGCTGGCTGGCGCTTTGTTCTTGTCTTGTCAGAAATGTCAAAGCCGTTAGTTTTTTTTGTGCTGGGTAGTGGCTTTACTGCCTTTTAATGCAAAGGAAAAAAAATTATTATGGAAAAACAAAGAAATTTGTTTAATCATTTTCTGACGCCTTATTAAAAAAACATATGGGCTTTTGAACAGTGCTGTCTGTATCATTTCAAGAACAAATTCAGTGACTCGCTTCGAAACTTATTAGAAATGTTCTTCTAGAGGATGCCAATCTTTCCAAGATTGCAAATTTTTTCTGTTTAATTAAATTGAACTGTTTTTCTACTCACATTGTCTCTCTATTCTGTGCTGATATCCACCTTTTTTCCCCCCTTAAACCTGCCTCGCTGACGGCAGTGCACGAAGCTTTTTGCCTTCTTTAAAGTGCTAACGCATAGTTTTTAAGGGAACCTCAGTGGTGAAACGAATTCCAAAACGGCGATCCTGGCGCCAGGATACAGTTTTGTATTATTTTTATTGTTCTATACTTTTCTACCGAAAGTGTAGAAATCTGTTTCAGCCATTGATTTCTTTTTTATTAAATCATGGCCCATTACGGCGACCCCGAGGCGCACCGGTGCATCTTGGAGGAGGTCGCCGCCCGTCCCACCGCCCCGCGTCTCATCGCGTACCTCCGTGCGGCAGTGATGGGCTCGCAGGGCTCGGACGTTGGCCTTCAACAGCTCCGCCGCTTCCCCGGTGCCATCGAGCAGCCCGGGCCTCATCTGAAAGTGACGCTCGCGCTGCTCTTTATGACCGTCCTCGCCTCGGCCGCCAAACCCTCCTTCCGCCGTGAGCAGCAGCGCGTCTACGAACTTCTGCAGCGCGAGCGCGCGGCCCTCGACCAGCAGGGCGAGCAGCTGCGGGCTGCCAGCGCGCGGGCCGACGGTGGAAGCGGCGTCAACAGCAGTGGCATCACCCCCAGCGGCAGCCCGATGCCGTGGTGCTCGACCAGCGGGCCCGTGAGCGCTCCGCTTAACCTTTCCTGCTCGGACATCAGCAGCGCGTCGGCGAATGTGGCGGCAGCGGCGGCGGCAGCCGGCGGCATTTCCTCTGTCCTCGGGAGCAGCAACGCAAACGGCCTGGGCGGTGCCGCGGACGGCGCCAAGGCGGGGGAAGAGAGCGAGAACCTCACGCCGATTCAGCGGTGGGAGCAGGCCATGGACATCCTCAACTACTGTGAGGCCTACGCAAACTACCTGAGCGGCTTTACGGTGCTGTGGTATGAGCTTTTTGGGCCACACTACTACTACGACGAGGAGGACTTCAGCGTCGAAAACTCAAACGTCCACACCGGTGAGGGTGGGGGGAGTAGGGAGGCGTGTGTGTGTGACGGCGGCATGCCGGCGAGCCCGGGGTCTGGCGAGTGGGCCTCGAGTTCGTCCCCGTCGTCCCCTCGCCCACCGTCGAGGCAGCGCGGGCCGCAGGTTCCACCACACCTCTACGCCGTGCGCTGGGGCGAAATTCTCACCCCGCAGCGACGGGCGTGGTTTTACGGCCTGCACAACGTGGTGAAGGAGCTGCTCGTGCGCCTCCTTACACGGGAGCTGCCGCTGGAGCTGTACGCGCTCTTCATCCAGTACGCCAACCTGTCGCTCCGTGTGTATCTGCTGCAGACCCTCGCCGAGGTCTTTGAGTGGACCTCGCACTACCTGGACGTGCTGTGCTACGTGCACGTGATGCGGCAGAGCTACAGCATTCAGTGCGAGATGTCGGAGCTGCAGCGCATCTGGGCCTCATTTGGCCTCTTCGACAATCGATTCATCGATGACTGCCGTGAGTTTAACAAGATGTACACGGAGTCCCAAGGAGCCTTCTCAGAGCAGCAGGTGATGGTCGGCCAAGCGCAGGCGATGAACGGCGCGGGGGCTGGGGGAACGGCTGGTCCGGCAGCATCCGCAGCAGGGACTCGGCCACCGCAGCTGTCGCACTCCAACTCGACCACCACCACGACTACTACTACAACAGCCACCAACACGACGACCCACTCTGCAGGTCTCGCTCAGGGCTTTCAGCAACATCAACAGCAACAACAGCAGCAGCAGAACGGGCTTTACCTCAGCGAAGAAACAACGACAGGGCGATCGTCACCCGCTAGCCAGCGTCTACCTTTCACTTACTCTACACGCGATGCCAACCCGGTTCCTTCCACTTCCTTTACGGGGACCAACGCGTCCAACGCCGCCACCACCGCTGGTGTTACCTCGACCGCAATGGCTGGCGATGTGGGGCCGCTGGATGCCGCAGATGCTAGCACAGCAGCGGCAGCAGAGAGCGCGACAGGGGCGATGCAGCGGATGTTTCCGCCGCGTGGGGCGATGGGCAACGTTTCCTCTGAAGCCGCGGATGCCGCCCACTCCAGCGCGACCTCAAGCCCGGACGACGAGGCGCTGTCCTCCGCCAGCGAGGCTGCCGCAGAGACGGACGCTCGCACGACGAAGCGCGCCGTCTACCTCCCCCTCTTCTACACCTGCTGCTGCTTCACGTGGATTCTCCAGCGTTCTTTCTGGAGCATGTACGGCCGCAGCTCCTTGCTGCTGGAGAGTTGCCTCGGCAACGAGGTGGCGCCGCAGGTGCTGCGGGTGGGTGTGGCGAGCGCCACAGACGGAGGAGGAGGCGGAGGACCGGGTAGTACCAACAACGCGGCGTTGTTCACCGCGACCTCGCTTGGTGCTCGGCGCCGCGGCACCGCCGCCACCGGATTGAACGCCTCCGCCCCCACCGCATCGGCGCCGAATCCACGCACCACAGCCCCGGTCGGTGGTGCACGCGGTGCGTTTTCAGCGTCAACCACCGGCGCGGGCGACCGTCGCGCCACACCAGCGGCGCCGGCGACATCGGAGAATGCCGCCGAGCTGCCGAGCGCACGATCGCGTGCGGAGAGCCCCGCATGCCAGGGCGGGTCCGTGACAGGAGGAACAGGAGAGGGTCGGCCGCCGCAGGTCCCGCGTACGCCCCTGCCTCAAGCGCCCCTCCAGCAAGCGGGAGCGGCGTACAGCTCGCGTGGGAGCCCTGCTCCAGCAGCTGCTGCTCCTCCTCCTCCTTCCACGGGCAGTAGTGGTGCTGCCCAGGCTGCCGTGCAGGCTGCGTCGCCGTTGACGTGTCGCTCCTCTGCCGCGTCCTCCCACCGCACGGCGAGGACGTCTGGTACGGCGTCAACGCGGCCGGCGGAGGTGCCGACAGGGCTGGCTGCCCGATGGAGTACGCTGCTGGGTAAACTTCTGCCCCGGCGCTCGCACCCACACGCGGCGCACGGCAACACCACGCCGGCCGAGTCCGAAGCTCATAACCTGCGCGACGAAGAGCAGGGCAGCCTCTCTGTTGCCGCTGCGGTAGCGACGAGCTCTGCCACGGCTACGACTTCTGTGTCGCCTCTTGTGAGTGCAGGAGACCACAGTTTGGCTGAGGCAGCCACTGTGCGTGGTGCGGAAAATGAAGAGGATGGGCAGGGTGCTGCCGCAGTGGATCCGGCCATTGCATCGCTGTCGCTGACGTGCTCCGGTGCCCCGTTCTTCTTCCAGTACACCCACCGCGCCCGCGAGGTCCAGCTCTACGAAGACCCATCCGCGAGCTTCACGAGCAGCGGCAACGACGGCGACGCCGACGCGGTGTTTTTCGAAGAGTTTCATTTCTTACGCGAGACGGGCTGCTACGTGCTCTCCCACGCCCTTCGCAACCTCACCTGCTACCCACGCTACCCGGTCACCTTGCTTATCTTCACCGACAACTCGCGCCGCCCGGGGCGGGTCTCGTGGTGCGATCACAAGTTCTCCGTGCTGTCGTCCGCCGTCGAGGACCGCGAGGAGCGGCGGGGGCTGACGCCGTGGGTGCTATGCGCCGTCATCCCGCACACCCGCCTCTCCTCCGACGGCACGCTGCGTGCACAGCAAGAGGAACGGCTGCTGCAGCACGTCGTCTTTCAGGTCGCCGGGGCGAGGCGCTCGCGTGTGCGCTTCTGCACCTCCAACTCCGTCTTCTACGCCCTCAACGGCGGGGCGGACATGGATGGTGGTCGGCTGTACTTTGTGCTCCACCTGCACGTGCCGAACACGATCAGCGAGGGCGGGACCGTGTCGACGGAGCAGGTGATGCGGGACGAGAGCCGGTGGGCGTTTCGAGAGCTGGGCGAGCTGCACTGCGGCTGGGCGATGCCGTGCACGTGCAACGAGGCTCTGCGCGTGGCGTTTCAGGTCGGGCCTACGGAAGACCAGTCTGTGGACATATGAGTGATGTAGGGTCTATTAATAAATATATTTCTCGTTCTCACTCTATCGTTTTTCATTGCTTCTCTCAGTCACTATAAAAAGCAAATATAAAAAAATAAATTCTTTGATAAAAGTTGAGAGCGAATGTGCAGCACTCTATTTTCTCCTTATGATCGTTGCAAAGGCCGATGAAGCAACTTGTGTTGTATCTGTCGGACATGAAAAACTGTTTTGCAGCAATCGTAGGTGAAATTCAAGACACGCGGATATCATCATAAGCTTCGTTCCACGTCGCATAATTTTATGCCATTGAAGCTCACTTTCCTGGTCCCTAAAAGAAGTTCTGCACACTTTTATTGTTTCCACCACTTTTATTGTTCTTTATCACGGATGCAAACACGCAAAAAATTTTTTTTCCCAATAAAAAGCTTTTAAAAGATTATATTTGGCTTTCACACGCGCTCTTGTCATTCATCTAATTCCACCAGCGGTACGCCGTTCTATTAACGCCACAACAAACCATTGTTAGATCTGTTACCTCTCTTCTTTTTTTTTTCCTTTACTTACATTCTGTGTTACATCAGCTAGATTCCTTTCACTCGTTCTCATCGATCACACAAAGCACATTTCTTTCCTCTCCTTAGATTCTCTTTTGACACTTAAGGGTATTTTGCGCGGTTTTGTGGCGCATCTTGTATAGTTTGTACTTTTGTGTGCAGTTGTTTCCTGACTTTCATCTTTCTACTCAGCATAAATACCCCCACACAAGCAGATTGGCCTCAATGAGCGCTGTAAGTGTTCCAGCCGGCACCGTGCCAGCCCCTCGTCTGCGCGCACGGCCCGTCAACACGAGCCATGTGACAACGGCCAAAACCACCACTACCACCACGAAGGCCTCCGTGACGAAGCGCGTGGCCTCGCCGAAATCGTCCACGATCCGCCCGCGCACGCCCGCCACAAACGCCGCAACCACACCGGTGACGTCTCACTCGCTGACACGCCGAGCGCGCAGCAACGTGAAGGCTGTGGCGCCAGGCCGCGTGCCCGCCGCGGCTGCAGAGGAGAGTGACCGCGGTGCCGTCATCGCAGGGGCACCCCTAACGCCCATCCCCACGAACACTTCCCACCTCTCCGGCCACAACCACGCGGTCCACGTCAGCTCTACCTCCACCGCCACACTGAAGAAATCCGCCTCGCACCCGAACAAGCGCAGTGCCTCCGCCGTGGTGCACCCGCAGCACAGCCGCTGCGCCTCGCGCCTCGACTCGGTGTGCAGCAGCCTGCCGGGCAGCAGCAGTGATCGCGGTTCGGCGCATCGCCTCCGCCCGCCACCAGTGCCACTGCACGCTGGGCAGGTGACCCGCTCCGCCCCTCTCACCCGCGCCGCCACCGCGGAGTGCGTCCTTCGTTCGGCGCGGCAGCCCGCCTCGGTCGCCATCGCCGGAGCCGCGCCGCAGCCTCGCAAGAAGTCTTCGCCGCCGCCGGAGTCGCAGTTCTGCAGCCGCACGCAGTCCGCCCACGACGTGGCCGCTCCTGCCCTGCCTCCGCCGTCTCCTCGCCGGGTGCTGCCGCAGCCCACAGCCGCGCCCACGCCTGCCACGCTGAGTACGGCGGCGACGGCCGTGCCTGGACGCACCTTTGCCTCCGCCCCGGCCTCACGGGTGAGTTCGGTCAACTCGCGCCTGGCGGAAGGGAAGGCGAGTGGCCCGGCCCGCGCGACGACACGCACGCGGGTGGTGCGGACAGCTGGCAAGCGCAGCGCCTCGAGCAACAGCGAGGCGACGCCGCCGTCAGCGCCGTCTAACACAACACCGCCAGTGCCCGCGGCGTTTACCACGGCGCCGCCGCGGTCTACCGGGATGCGTCCTCTCCTCGCCGCCAGCCGCCGCGTGGCGCAGAAGGAGAACGCGGCCTCGACGGCTGCCGGCGGGTCGCGGCTGCGTGGCACCACGACGACCGCCAGCACCACGGCAGCGACGGGGTTCTCCGCGGCGGGACAGTCTCAGGTCGAGGGCAGCAACGTGAACCGCAGTGCGCGGACGGCGTCGCGGCAGGCCCCGCTGTCTGGCCGCCGCGTCGCCGGCTCCTCACCGTCTCGCAAAGCCACGCGGCGGCCGTCGGATGCGGCAGGTGCGAAATCCATCAACTCCACCACCACCACCGACGAGGCTGCCCTCAGCTTGCCCCCTTCCCCGTCGTCCAAATTTCAGCAGACGCACACGGGCTGCCCGCCGCCGCTCTCGTTTGGCGGCAGCGTGCGTGGCCCCACCGCAGCGCACAACAATACCAACAGCATCAGCAATCACAACAATCATCTCTCGAGTGCTGCTGCTGCTGCGGTGCCGAAAGGTCCTGTCTCGCCGATTAAGCGCACCTCCACGGCGTGCCCCAGCGGTGCGCAGGTGTACCCGGCAGCGCCGCTGCTCGACGACGACGCCGCGCGGGATTCGGCGAGCCTTGGTACGGCCGGGGCGGGTGCCGGTGTGGTAGTGCCGGACTCCGCCTTCTCGTGCCCGTGGCTGAAGCCGGGTGCGTTCTCGACCCCGACAAACCGTGATGGCGGTCGTGAGTCGAGTGAGGCGCCGACGGTGCCGTACGAAGGCTCCACCGGCCAGCGCGCCTCACTGTCCCTGTCGCCACGCACCGATTTCGATTCCATGTCCGTCTCAGGCCGCCTGAGCTATGGAATGTAGAGAACTTGGCGATGCTTGATGTTTCGGTAGGCTGCAAGGGTTTTTGCATTTGCTGTGATTGGTTTCCGTTTGTTATTTTTTTTAGTTGTTGTTGTTCTGCCGCTACGCAATGTTGTTGTCCTCGTCACTTTTTGTTTTTGTCAATAGACCTATTTTAACTTTCTCTCCTCGTTTTACTGTTTCTCTCTACTGGTTCATGTAGACTCTCATTTTTTATTCTTCTTTCAATTTTAGAAACCTAGATTTTTCTTCTTCACTATTTCTCGCTTCCCTTCTCACCCACAAGCTTAAGATGATTCATATATGTACCACTTGTAAAGAAGTTTTTTTTTTCCTTCTTTTTGATTGTGGCCCTTGGGCTCTTATTTTTTTCTCAACGACGCTCTTTTTTTCTCCCTTCGTTTCAGGCTCTTTAGAAAGATTAAAAAAAAAATCATAACACCGCTGGCTGTGCGAATGACAGGTGGATTTCACGGTCGACTTGCTGTGGGCTTAGGTGGAAAGCTTTCAGACAATCCGTCTTTTGCACTGAAGGTACCACGTTAATAGGAGCTTTCTTCCTGAAAAGCGAATAAAAGCAATCGAGGATCGACCCTATTGCATTTTGCACATTGGCCAGTCCCGTGTCGGACTGAATCTTCAACAGACGTACATGTGTGTCAGTGCGACCATATAAAGAAAGAAACAAACAACAACAAGAATATTACCTGTTTTATAAGTTTCATTATTGCCTGCAGCTATCGTTCGATTTGTTGAATACCTTCTCTCTTCCTACTTTTTTGTTTTACTTAAACGTTCCCTTCATCGAATTCGACTTGACAATAATAACACGCTAAAATGCCTTCTCCTCTGAACGGCCACAACAGCTCTTTTTCAAAGTTCCCAAACAAAAATTGAAATAACAAAAACCAAAAAAAGAAAATCCCAGTATAACAAACAGATATTTTGATTCTAGTCTTTTTTCTTTTTTCTCTTCTTTTCTCTAACTTACATCTTTGTTTTTCTTGTTTGTTTCCTATTAGTCAGTTTTTTCATCTAAGTAAAGCAAGTTTTCTCTCCTAATCTGTGTTCTTTTTGTTTGTTCACACACACAGTAAATAAACACAAGCACTACACACACCCCCACACGCTCTTTTCGCACTCATCATCATCACCATGGCGTTCTCTGGTCCGAACCCCTCCATCTGGGTCGGTGGCCTTGACCCCGAGCTGAACGAGCAGAAGCTGTACGACTACTTCGTCCGCATCGGCCCCGTCGCCTCCGTCCGCGTGTGCGTGGACTCCGCCACCCAGAAGTCGCTCGGCTACGGCTACGTGAACTTCCAGGACCCTGCCGACGCCGAGAAGGCGCTCGACCAGGCCGGCTCCAAGCTGGGCTCCCGCTTCCTCCGCATCGCCAAGATCCAGCGCGACCCCTCGAAGCGCCGCTCCGGGGTGAACAACATTCTGGTGAAGAAGCTGCCGAAGAGCGTGGACACCTTCGCGCTGAAGGAGATGTTCGGCAAGTTCGGCCGCCTCACCGCGATCGGCCTGGCCTGCGACGAGAAGGGTGAGTCGCGCGGCTACGCCCGCATCTCCTTCGAGCGCGAGGAGAGCGCCGTGGAGGCGGTGAAGGAGATGGACGGGATGGAGATGGATGGGCAGGCCATCGTGGTGGAGCGCTACCAGGCCCAGCACCGCGACGAGCTGCTGAAGCAGTTCACGAACCTGTACGTCAAGAACCTTGACCCCGCCGTCACGGACGACAAGCTGCGCGCCTTCTTCGCCAAGTACGGCGAGGTCAGCTCGGCGAAGGTGCGCGACCTCGGCGACGTGCAGAGCGAGGCCGGCCTGGGCTACGTCGCCTTCGAGAAGCACGAGGACGCCGCGAAGGCGGTGGAGGAGCTGAACGGCAAGGAGTGCGAGATCGCCAAGGCCGGTGCCCCGCTCGACGTCAGCCGCTTCCGCTCCCGCGAGGAGCGCCAGCGCGACCGTGAGCGCCAGCGCCGCGAGCGTGCGCAGCAGCACAGCAAGTACCCGAACCTGTACGTGAAGGGCTTCGACGACACCGTGACGAGCGAGCGTCTGGAGGAGCTCTTCCAGCGCTACGGCGAGACGGTGTCCGTGACGGTGATGACGGACAAGGACACCGGCATGTCCCGCTGCTTCGGTTTCGTCTCAATGAAGGACCAGAACGCCGCGTCGCAGGCGATCCAGGAGCTGAACGGCAGCACCTTCCTCAGCCCCCGCCCGCTCTTCGTCACCTACGCCCTGCGCAAGGATGCCCGCCGCCAGAACCTCGAGGAGCGCAGCAAGCAGTACCGCATGCGCCAGAACCCGATGAACGGCCCGGGCATGGGCGGCATGCCGCCGATGGGCTTCATGGGCCCGCAGATGTTCAACAACGTGAACATGCCCTTCATGAACCCCCGCATGCCGATGATGCCGATGAACGGCATGGGAGGCATGAACGGGATGGGCGGCATGAACCGCCCGATGGCGCCCAACGCGATGAGCCAGATGCGCTCTCGCCCGATGCCGCAGAAGCCGCCGATGCAGTCTCTCATGCCGCAGCAGCACCAGCAGGCCCCGCCCCAGGGCCAGAACCTCGCGGCCGTGCTCGCCAACCTCAACCCCGAGCAGCAGAAGAACGTGCTGGGCGAGCGTCTGTACAGCTACATCGTGCGCAACCACCCCTCCGTGGCGGCCAAGATCACCGGTATGCTGCTCGAGATGGACAACTCGGAGATTCTGAACATGCTGGACTCGCCTGCGGTGCTGGATAGCAAGATTGCCGAGGCGCAGGATGTGCTGAACCGCCACATGAGCGTGTAAATGACGTAGGCCATGCACTGCGACTACTATTACCACGACTCCCACTGTTGCCACAACGTGTGTCCCTTGGTTCCCCGCGAACTAGAGAACAAACAAACAAAAACCATACGCAGCAACACGGACAGTAACGAAGAGGCGAATTAAGAAACGGTGGGTCAGCTGCGAGAAAAGAAAGAATCAAGGGCGAGAAATTTACATTCGTGCTTAGCGAAAAATAGTCCCAATGTTGTTTGTTTTTCAATATCTTCCACAAGCATTAAGCAAATGCCGGAGTGAAACTTGTTACGGCCGTTTTGGCTCCGCCTCGTGCTTCTGTACCTCCAACTTGTTATTGAGGTAGTCGCCAAATTTTCCACTTTGCCGTAGGTGCGCGAGTTTTAACGTATGTGGCAGAAACTTTTTTATTTCCAGGGTCAAGCTTAATAACTGTGGTGCTGCAAAACACAAACAAAGGGAAGTGAATGGATTCCTCTGTATGTGGGTCCTGCGTCGCAGTCGACAGCACTCTAAGTTCGACAGTCTAAGAGGAAGAAAAATTAAACGAACATTGCCGCTAGACAAGGCAATGCTTTCGCTTTTCTCCATTTTTTTCTGTCTTAGCCTAGAATTTTTCGTTTCTGTCTGTTTAGATGAGCATTTCTACTTTCTGCCTATTCTGAAGATCTCTCTTTTCGGCTTTATTTTCCATTGTTGGTCGTAATTTACCTCAAGTTAGTTTGTTATTTCTGTTGTTGATATGACTCAAGTGTTCTTTCTTCTTTTTTTTTTTTAAATATTTTTACTTTCTTCTTCTTGGGAATCATTATGGAAAGAGCTGTTATTGTATTATTTTGTTTCACTTCTTTCGTAGTTTTTTTTTCTGTTGTTTGGAAGGCGTTGTGAATTGCAGATGCCGGCATGCGTGTATCTGTGTATCTTACGTCGACTAACATTGGCGAAGGTGGTAAGCAAATCAGCAAAGCGAAGAGATGCGCGTCGAGAACATCAAAAGGAAGAGACGGGAAGCACAAGCTCCCCCATTTTCATTTTTCAAGCGTGAAACACTCATGTTTCAACTTTTTTTTTCTGGACTACCTTCTCCTTCTTTTACTTCAATTAAGATCTGTCTAGATGCTGCGGGTGAATTGTTGTGCTTTACTTTTACCTCTTACTGTCTCTTCGTTGCTTTTTTACGAAATGCTGCCGAGCCCACTTCGCAACTTGAACGTGCACATACGCTGCACTGTCAATCGTTGTTTGTGTTTCATTCGATGCTAAAAAAAAAATTCCTTGAGAGTTGCTCGTTGCAACTTGTCTGTTCCTTTTTTCCGTGATTTTTGGCCTTTGAGTGCTCAATTTTTTCTTTTTTGCTGTAACTCAATTTCCTTTGATTACCACTGCGTAGCTGTGTCTTATTCATTTGCTGTGTCAACAAACGACAAAAAGAAGGGTTTTTCTTTTTCTCTCTTTAAGACGTTATCTCCTGCTTTGATGTCTTTGCGTGTGTGTGTGTTTATGCGTGTTGCTACGTCTTCTTCTTTCACTGCGCGTCTCTATTTCTTTTTTTGCGACCGCGGTTGCTTAAAATAAAAAGTTTGGGTCGCGCTTAGAAAAGACACCTGGCAAGCAACAGCAACGATAATACAAAAACAAAAACGTATTTTACTTTACTTTTTCCTTTCTGATTGCCATTCATTCCCTGTTGTAAAGATGAGAATAAGGCTTTTTCCGCCATTTATCTAACTTTAGTTTTTGCACTGATTTTGTAATTTCTATAAGACGTGGGGGAGTGTTGGTAAAAGAACCGCAACAGAGACATCAATTGCAGAAGTGAAAATGAGAAACCGCACCTCAGTTGAAACACAAACGGAATTGTTGTTTTTGTGATAATTTACAGGAATTGCATGAAAAGTAGAGAAGCGCAGGGCCACATCGAGAGAGAGAGAGATCATCGATTTTATTTGTCAAAGCAACGAATGGCCAAGCTACAGAACAAGGTTGGCACCGACTCACTTTGAGAAGACACTTTTTCTTCGTTGAGTTGGCAGCGGCCTGTGAAGGGAAAGCTCGCGTTCCCCCAGGTGTGCACTGTGTGTTTTGATTCTTTGTGTTTGGAAGGTTTCGCGCACCTTTCTTTTTTATATTGGATGTTAATAATGCAGCTTCTAGTTGTCTTTTTAAAAAGATGTTTGTTGGTAAGCCATAAGACCTTTTTTTTTCTGTGTATAACTCTCGCCGCTTTGTCGCCTCGTGACGAGTGCGTGCTGTTGTGCTTCTTTTGAAGTCAACTGGCATCTGACGCTCCGCGCTGCATTCTTCTTGCTCAAACCGTGTGTGCTTTGCCTCTTTTTTTTTTTTCGAGAGCTGAAAGCTTCATGGGGAAACAAAAGAATCACTCATTTTTCTTTGTTGCGCGCGTTGCAGCAGTCTGCGCTTCAGTCTTTTTTTTCCTCGTCGCAACGTGAGGATTGTGTGTTGGATGAGTTTTTTACGTATTGAACGCAGTGGCACTCAGCGACAAAAAAACAAAACAAAAGTGGGCGAGGGTAACAAGTTGTAATAACTAAGAAGCAACGAAGAAGGACGAAGAATGAGGAAATGGAAAAAGGCGCACTTTTAAAGATGCTTCTCACCTGTGGGTGTGTGTGTTATTACTAACCGTTGTAGTTTTTTTCCATCTCTAGTACTTCGAGCGCATTGTTTTTCCTTTTCCCTTATTGGAAGTAATGTCATAATTAGAAAGGACCTTCTACTCTTAAAAAAAGAATACGCTGTAGCTTTAAAGGAGACCGTAGAGCATCCTGATCAAACTAAGCAAGGGTGTCCCATTTCGTTTTTGTTTTTCTTGTTGAAACGGACAGGAGAACAGGTAGTTGAAGAGGCTGCATCAGTTTTTTTTTTAGGATTCTCTTTTCGAATCTCTCGTTGATTGGTGCGCCAAATTCTTCTGAAGACCATCCTTCCTTTTTTGTTTGAAAGCTGTTCTAAGGCACTTCTCTCTGTCTCTCCATGCTGCGTTAAAAGTTTTCATGAAGCATTTGTTGGTCCGCGCAACGCAGCTCCACAATTCTAAAAATCTTAGAGTTATTGTTTAGTGTCACGCTTTCGTTCAAATCCGTTTCACGCAACCCAGATTTCCGACCCTTGTATCTCCAGTTAAGGCGGAGCGTGACCAAAAGAATCTGCGTGGGCTTTCATTTGCTTTTCTATAAACTTTCCTTTGAATTGGTAAAAAAAAAAACTCACAACAACAATAGCAACAAGGTTACCCCAGTGGTGGGGAAGTGCACGCACACGCAAAAAAGAGGGTTACTGCGTCACTCATGGTCTTCAGACTTACGCTGTCATACAATACTTTTGGCTGGAAAACAGTGCTCTGACCATCTAGTGGCCTTTTTGTTTCTCTACGGCAGCTGGCAGAGATGGTTGTTTTGTAGGCTCTGCAAGGCTGATCGTAGTAGCGAATGGCATGATAGTACTGCCTGCTTAGCTGGTAAGGGTTGCGAGCAATGCGGCCTTTAGAGCTAAAGCACATGCAAAAGAACAAAGACAAATGCGTTAGTATGGCCATTTGCGGCATTCGCGTTGGATTTGAAAAGGACCGCTATAGCGATGCGCTTCTGAGCATCAATATTCCCATCTTTTGCATCACTATGTCAAAGAGTCTGGTTTCTATTTCTTAGAATCGTTCTGGTTCTTTTCTTCATTTTTCCTTTCTTCTTCGCACACACACACAATCACACACAAACACACATTTGCGATTCTCTTCTTCTTTTACCTTACACAGATACTGAATCAATTATACACAACCGTTTTTGCTTCGCTGCATGACCTGCAGTCAACACTACCGCTACGTATGTAACTTGAACTTGTACACAAACAAAAACAAGAAAACACTCATCAAAAGTAACAGCTGCTCTTAGGAGGCGCACCTAGAGCGGGCTTCTTTCCACTGTTCAAACTTCCTGTTTGGCTTTATATATTTCATCTCACGTTCGCCATGCTGGACTCAGCAAGGCTTTTCGTGCTGTCCGCACTGTACTACTTCGGCTTCACCTATGCCGCCTTCACTGCCCTGCAGCAGCGCGTTACCTCGCAGGAGGTGGCGGAGCCCTCCGTCTTGTCCCCCGCAGGCGAAGGCCCGCACCGCCGCAGCAAAATTGTCATCGGCATCCCCGCACTAAAGCTGATGGTGATGCTCACTTCCATGGCCCTCCTCTCCTTCCTCGGGGCTGAGTGCCTGCCCCTTTTCGCGGAGATGCGTGTAATCTTCATGTACACCCTCCTCTTCTCCCCGCCCTTCACCCAGCAGGAGATCTACGACCAGGTCTTCGCCCCTCTCCTCGTGCGCGGCGGGTCGTTCGCGCTTTCCCTGCAGACGAGCAACTTCTTGTCACGCAAAGTTCCCCTCTTCGTGGTGCGGCGCTGCGTGCACCTCGGGATTGCCGCGATGAATCACGTCCAGCGCAGCCACGCCCTCGACGAGGACGCCGTGCGCGACATCGTGAGCGGACTCGTTTTCAGCCAACGCGCGCTGAAGCAGGTCGAGGAACTTTCGCGAGAGACGGACGGCGCCACGTACGCCGCGCTCGCCCGTGAGAGCAACTTCGCGGTGGGCGTCTTCACCTCTCACGTGAAGCGCGCGCTGCTGACGGAGGCGGGAGACGAGGACGACAACAGAGAGGCGCGGGAGGAGGGGAGAAGAGGCAAGCCGGTGACGACTGGCCGCGTGATGCAAGAGGGGGAGGGCAGCCCCCTGTGGTCGAACACAGTGCCGCTGGCGAGGGCGGCCACGGCATCGCCGGTGCTTGGTGAGCAGCGCTCGGACGGGCTGGTGAATAGCGCGCGCCGTGATCGCGATACGCGCAGTCTGGGCAGTGACAGCGACCGCCAGAGCGAAGGCGGGCGGCGTGACAAGCGCAAAAAGCACAAATTCTTCGGCCTCTTTTAATAATGGCTGCCTCCGAAAATTATGTCATCTAAAGCTGTCTCACTTGACTCTCGTTTGCTTCATTTGCTCAATGGTCACTTTCTGTCATGGCTTTCATATATATATATTTTAAAGTTGCACACAAACACACATTCAAACACACACACAGCAACTATATATTGATTTTACTTTTTTATCAGAGAGAGTTGTTTGGATCGCGCTCTTCCTTTGTTTTCGTCACCAATGTGTCACTATTTATTGTAAGCTTCACTTGATTTTGTGGGGCAAACACATGTTCTGCTCTGTGCCACTTGAACATCAAAATTCTTGCCGGATACGGTT
>MDUD01007707.1:0-19646 GCA_002216565.1 Crithidia mellificae | reverse complement strand
AAAAAAATGCGAGTGAAGTAAGAAATCAGATACAAAGTATTTTATCTTGTTTACATCACCTGGGGGTCCTTTGCAGATTCCATTTACGCAGGAAAAACAACATATTCTAGCTTTCAAAACCAGCTTTCTGTTTTTCGACTCAGCTCATTTAAAAAAAATTAAAACAAAAACAAAATAAAGCCCTTAAAAATATACTGTTGCATTGGCACGACGCTAAGTTCCATCCATTGAACGCTATGGTGACTTTCATAATAATGTCTCTTCTTCAGCGCTGGAGGCACCAAACTTACTCAAAACGCCAACTCTTTTCAGCCGCAACATGCCTGCTTTTCTTTTTTCAGGTTTATTTTCAATTAATCATAGATTACATGGTTGGCAACATAAGATGGAAAAATAAAAGTGAAAAAATAATCGGACTAATAAGGTGTGGGGTTGCAGTTGAAGGTTTCTAAGGTTGCTTTGAGCGCGGAACAAATCTTGGGTTGTCCGGTACCTTTGCAGTAAGAACAACACCAGCAACAACAGCAATGAATAGAGAGCGGCCCTGTAAGCTGCATTCAACAAACACGACTAGTGACACCGAGCAGCCTTGGAATAAAGAAAAAGTATGAAAAGTCACAGGCATTTTAAACCTTTTATGTGGCTACAATATACATGCAATGAGAGCCGAAGTGTGTTCTCTGCCAAAAAACAACTAGTTGAAAAAAAGATACTATTTGTTTACATTACATCTGTCTAGAGATAGAGAAAAGCAGCTCCAGCTGCAACAGCCCAAGCGCTTTCTGATTGATTCAAAGCACGAGCACGTACACACAAACATACACACGTCAACAACAACAAAAATAGAACGTTCAAATATAAAGCTAACAACGATTTGCAATATGTGAACACGCGATCTAAACTGACACTCACTCAAACAACTTCGTTCTACTGCTTCTTCGTGGGTTGGTTCGCCGCGATAGCCGCGAGGGAGTGCGGGTAAGTGGAGGTGCCGTTGACGAGACGCATAAATTCCTCGTACGTGACACGCGGCGCTGCAGCAGGGAAAAGCTTCTTCGTGAGCGCCGCCAACTCCTCGTCTGGCATAGCGGTGATCTCCAGCTTCTGCCGCACACACAAGCGGAACTCGTCAGCGCCAATGAGGCTGTCCTTGGCGTAGTCGGTGATGGCGCGGAACTCCTTCATAAAGAGCTGACGCCGCTCCGCGTAGAGCTGCAAGAAGTGTGCGGCCCCGCGCGCCGCCGTGGCGCTCTCGCGCGCCTGCCGCGCCTTCTCCTCCGTCTCCTTCGGGTCCACCACAAACGTCTGCGTCTCCTGATCGGCGCTCTCCTGGTAAATTGCCTCCCAGGTGCGGTCGTCGCTTGCCACGGCGTCGCCCTCCGGCAGGATGCGGCCAGCCACCTCCTCGTAGCTGACGTAGGACTCGTTGTTCTTGTCGAAGAAGCGCAGCACCGTCAAGATCTCCTGCTCCGTAACGTCCAGCTTCAGCCTTGACATG
Organism: Crithidia mellificae; assembly: GCA_002216565.1. NCBI lineage: Eukaryota > Euglenozoa > Kinetoplastea > Trypanosomatida > Trypanosomatidae > Crithidia > Crithidia mellificae. The sequence continues at coordinate 18,148 of MDUD01007707.1, read as the reverse complement.
ATGGAGAGAAAGACCGACATGTCCAGCCCACCACGACGGTTCTGATCGACCAGGCGGAAGGCCTCGGCCAGCCCTGTTGCGCGGCTGCGCAGCATCGCCTGCAGCTTGCGTACGACTTTGTTGATGTCGGAGTGGCCGAATTCTTCGGGGTTGCGCTCCATGTAGTCGAGTGAGTGCGCGTCAGAGTTGAGAATGACGAACGGGTAGGCGTTCAGCACGACGCGAGCCCCAACGTAAAAGTCGTCCGCCTGGAAGTAGTTGCCGTCTGGGCGACGTACCTTCTGCCGCTGGAGAAACTTTCCCCCAACGATGCCGCTGTTACGGATCACCGGCTCGAAGATGGCAACGGTGTTGTCGGCAGGGTAGACGGTGAGGACGAAGCGGCGCACCGTGTCGTCCGGCTTGCCGTTGTCAAGTCGCGCGAAGAACTTCACGACGGAGTTGGCGAAGCGGTGGCGGCGCAGCTCTTCGTGTTTCTCGGCGTGCTGCGCCTTCTTCTCCTCCTCGGAAATTTCACGACGCGTGGAGCTGGGCGGAACAAAAGGTGGCGGCATACCGCCAGGCAGCGGCGTGTAGGTCGTGAGCCCAAACTTCTCCGCCATGTAATCTTTTGTGAACTGATTGTAGTCGTGAATCTTCACGGCGCGGCCGTAGAGGTTCAGCACGTTGCCGATGCGGATGTCCTCGTCACTGTAGTAGACGGTGTTCGCGTTCTCCTTGAAGGTGACGGAGCCGAGCGTCGACGAGTCGAAGCGGCCCGCCGGGTCGGTAGGCTTTGCGATGCGCTGGCGGCTGAAGAAGGTCGGAAAAGGGTCGCGTCCGCTGTTCTGCACATCCTTCTCCACAAGCGCAATGCTGCCGTCGCTGAGGAAGTAGTAGAGGGTGAGGAAATGCTTTGTGCCGTAGAGGCTGGCGGAGTCATCCCACGTGCAGTCGCAGCGCAGCACCTTGCGGTCGTTCTCCAGAAACTGCTGCGTCGCCCGCACTTGAGCCGCCGACAGCGTTGTGTTCAGAGGGCTGGAGGCGGCGATGGACGGCACGTCGCGCGACTTTGCGGCGGGCCTGGCGCGGCTGGCGGCGTACGCGTCGTTCGGCACAGGCAGCGGGTCCGCCACCGTCTCGCCAGCCTCCTGCAGCAGCGTACGGGTGAAGGCGTCGGCGTCGTACAGCACATAGTTGCGTCCGTAGAAGCTAATGGTTTCCCCCACCTTCAGCTGCTCCGCCGTGATCGGGCTGCCGTCCGGGTTTGGCACGATGTGTCGCTTCAAGTTGGCAGGGAAGGCGAAGCCAGAGTTGTCCTGCTTCGGCTCCGTCACGCTCATCGTGCCATCCTCGAGATAAAAGTTGAGGATCACTTTACGCACCCGCTCCGTCTCCAGCGCGCTCTCCGTCACCGGCTCCATCGCGTAGCCAAAGAAGCGCAGCACACGTCCAGTGAGGTCCTCCCCCGACCCTTGTCCGCCAGCGGCAGCAACAGCATTCGCCGTGCCACTGTTGTTATTGTTGCTGTACGTGCCACCGTACCCGCTTGCTGTCTGCATGTTGGTGCTGCTTGTGTAGCCGCCGCCTCCGAGCGTGCGGTCAGCTGGCACGCCGTCCACGCGCGTGGCACCGTCGGCCCGCCCGCCGTGGATCTGGCGGCGATCGTAGTTGCGTCGCATCATCTCCTCTCCACACGACATCCCGGGCACCATCGGGAGTCGAAACTCCTTCTTCATCTGCTGCGACTGCTGGTAGGCCATTCTGTTTCAATGCTTCTGTGTGCCGGTTAGTGTGTGTGTGTTTCAATAATCACTTGTATAAAGTTTTTTTTTTCCAGTTGTGTGTGTGTTTAATGCTTTGTTATCAACAACACGGTTGTTTTTGAAACGCGTGGCACCACGTTTACCTTGTTATCATTAAAAAAAATAATAGTTTGAACAGTAAATATAAGAAATAAAGAAGCAAAGTTGCGGAGGAAAAGGCGGTCAGGTATGATGTGTTCTGAACAATTACTGCACTCTAATAGTTGCTGCTACACCATTTTTGCTTTTACTTCCTGATGCAGCCTTTCATAAATTAATGTTTATAAAGGCGTCTCAGAGAGAGTCGTGCGTGACCAGGAATGCTTTCTTCTGCTTGAAAACGTACTTCCTCGAAAACTGGAGAAGAAGGCGATCGAGGCTGAGGCGCTGAATCAATTTAACTGCCAGCCATACTTTCCCGAACACCTCCCTCACCTTTTTTGTGTTTTCGAGAACAACAGCTCTTTAGTCCGTTTCATTTAAAGGTTTTGATAACATCACAACAAGTAGTTGTGAGCTTCCACGTTTTATAAGCTGTTTCAAAACACGCATATTTACATGCAAGAGAAAAACAAAAAAAAAACCAAACCTATGTACAAGCGTGGCTCAGCGGTACAACAGCTGAGAAAAGTGGTGAAAAGGACAAGAAACGAACAGCGGATGTTTTGCGGCAGTGTAACAACAAACTGTGGGATGGAGCCAGAAAATTCTACCTTTATCGACATTTTATTCGTTTTTATTCATGATCAAGAAAGAGGCATGGGCTGGTCCAAAATGCTCCGTGGGGGAACATCAAAGACGCGGAGACAGTCATCCGCCAGCCGCACCAGCACCACACCTTTTCGGTAGTGAACCTCGCGGATGGCCCGTGCCGCGCCCACCGCATCCTTTACCCACAACCGCACAAAGACGAACATGTCGGTCATGTCGACAATCTGCAGCAAGCCATCCTCGTAGCCGACAAAGAGAAGCCGATCCGCCGCGCTCGCCGAGAGAAAGGTGCACGCTGCGGCGAACGCGGAGGTCGACATGGACATGGAGGTGGACGAGCGCGCAGGACTGCTGCGAGGTGATGCCGCGGATAGTGTCGGGCTGAAACTCAACTCTTGCTTTCTGCCCTTTCCCGACGTCGGTGCTACGGCGACGCACGATGAGACGGCCCCAGCACGCGTGATGCGGCACTGCTCACGCCCCTGATCATCGTAGAGACTTACATCACCCACTGTGGCTGCCCCGCTGCCGGCACGGACGGCAGCCAGGCGGATCGCAGCACTGCCGGCGTCGCACAATACGCCGCCCATGTCGCTGTGCCGCGTGGCTGCTTTGATTAGCACGCGTTTGCGACCGTTGGTGTAGTTGATGCAGACGATGTCAGACTCGCCACCCTCCGTCACGACTACCTCCGTACTCCTCACCCCATCCGTCGAAGGGACAATCCCCGCGAAGGCTCGCTTGGCGGAGGTGGCGGCTGGTTTCATGAGCGCTTCTGGCGCAGACCAGGTCGTGCTTGCGTCCGGCTGCGCTGCGGCAGCAGAGGCGGGAGCGTCGCCATCGATGCCATACCGCGCACGAATGACCATGCCGCGGCTATCCCGCACAAGGAGCGTTGCCGCGCCATAATCCGCCGCTTCCGCAGCAGCACCTCCGTTAGCCGTTTTGCTTCCGTTTGGCGGCACCCACGACACCGCCGTCAGCGGCTCCTCGCTGCTGCTCGACAACACCGAGGTGAGACTGCCCTGCGCCGGTGCGGGGACGTCAACCGAACCCTCCCAGTGGGCTTTGCCGCCCTCTCTGTCTGCCACCGCTGCCAGCACGCCGTGCTCGAAGCGGACGTGCAGAATGGAGAGGAGGACTCGCTGGGTCGCCAGCGACGTTCCCACGACACTCTGCGAGGTGACTGCGACCAACGCCGTGCTCTCGGCTGTCCACCGCAGGGGAGAGATGGCGGTGATGCTGCTGCGCCGGCTTGCGGTCGACGCGGTCCACGGAGACACACCAAGCAAGCGCCACGCCCCCGCTGGGGCTTCTTGCGAGTACTGCAAGAGCTGACCCGTGCGTGTGCCAACAAGTAAGGAGAGCAGCTTGTGCGGTGTCGCACTCTTCTTTGCCGCCGTGCACAGGCGTGCGCACGTGACGTCACCCGGCTGCACCGACGCCGGCAGCGGAAGTACGACAGCGGCAGAGGTCAGGTTGTTGTTCTTGCTGTTGTGACTTCGGAACGGCAGCATCGTAGCCACCGCCAGCGCGTACCCATTCTTCTCCTTCTTCAACCCCACAGCCGTGACGGCTCCTTCTTTAGAAGAAGAAGAGGAGGAGATTGTGCGGTGCACATCGAGCACACGGCTTAGCGCCACCGCAGCAACGGATTTGCCGCCCGATTGCTTTGCCATCTCAAGAGGCGGTGCTGCCAGCGGGGCTGGCTGCCAGACCGACACCGTGCCGTCCGCTGCCCCCACGCAGAGCGCCTTCCATTGCAGCGAGGACGTCAGCAAAAGACAGACGCCTCGGATGGCGGCCGCGTGCGGCTTGCACGACCACAGCGGCTGCAGCTCTTTTTCCGTACCGGTGGCGAAGAGCGCGTAGCTCGCCACGCGAAGGCTGCCGTCTACGCCACCGTACACTAGCTGCTTCAGCGGTGGCACCAGCACCGGCACCACCGCAGCCGCCGTGATGACGCACGTGGCGCCGGCGCGGCGGTGGTAGAGGCGGGCGCCGTCGAAGAGGCTCGTGCTGACTGCGATGTCCTCGTCCGTGACGATGCAGTCCACGGTGGCGGCGTGGGCTTTGTGGTGCCACCGACCACGCACCGTCACCCCAGCGACTGGAGCAGGGGCTGCCATAGTGGCGGGTGCGTCCTCGCCACCGCTCGGACTGGCAGGGGGCGAGCTGTCCGCGTCGCTGAGGTCGATGACCCACTCCTGCAGGTAGCCGCTCGTGCTGCCCGTGACAATGTTTTTACGCCTTCGCGACGCGTGCACCGGCGACGCTGGACGTGCACTGCTGGTGCTGTTATTGTAGTTGTTGTTGAGAGGCGTGCTCGACGTCTTGCGGTTGTCGGTGAGGTTGAAAGGGCAGACGTGAAGGGTGGTGGTGCTGCCGTCGGGGTCCACGGTGGAGCGCACCTGCTGCCACCGCACACCATCCCCTCCCACGCTGGGCGAGCGTCCACCGGGCACGCTGTTGGCGCCGTTTTGCTTACTCGTCAGACTCGAGAGCCGCACAAAGGCCAACGCGCACCTGCTGCACGCCGCCACCAGCACGTCGGGGCTTAGAAAGTGGAGTCCGTGGATGACACCGAGCTCTGCGGCGGGCAGCACCGCAAGCGTCTGGATCGGGTTCGCTTGCGTTTTATCGTTTGCCGCGCCGCTATGCGAGGCGGCGGCGGCGGCGTCGTGGCGGTGTCGCCACAACCGCACCGTGCCGTCAAGGCTTGCGGAAGCGAGAACAACTTCGGCGGTGGCAGGAGAGGTGGAGTTGGTGGGCGCTTTGCCCTCCGCATTGACCGGGGCAACGGCCAGCGCCGTGAGCCGGCCCTCGTGGCCGCGGAGCACCGTAATTGGCTGCAGCGTGCGGCGGTCCCACGCGTACACGCACGTCTCCTCCTCCGCACCGGCGGTGGCGGGTGAGCCTTCCAGTGTCGTGTACACGCAGACAGCCGTGACGACGCACTGGTGCACCGTGAAGGCCGGGTTGAAGGCGTGCGCGGCGGCGAGGCTGCCGCTGTAGCTGTCCCACAAAAGGAGCCGGCCCTTGTCGTGCATGGAGAAGAGATCAGCCGATGGCACCGTGGCTGCTTTGCTTCCCGAGGCGCCTTCCACCGCCCCGCTCGCACCACGGGTAGAGGCGACGAGCTGCTGAATGCCGCGTGTGCCTGCAACGGCGTAGTGCAGGTTGCTGCGCAACGCCGCACCGCTGGGGTCGGTGTCTGATTCTACCAATGCGTAGTGATCTCCCACATCGAGTACCGACACCGATGAGGCTGTGGTGTCCACGCCTTGCATAAAGTGCAAATTGCGCACGCCGAAAGGGCACTTCAGCACGTGCACAGAAAGCTGCACCGTTTCCATTGTTGCCCAGATTCTGTGTGTGATAGTACTATGAGAAGTTCTTTTTTTTTGATGACCGCGCTTGCCGCTTGTTAGGATTCTGTATGTTGATTGTTTTTCTTTCTTTTTTTTTCCCGACACACACTGTTGCAAAGGTGCGCTGCTACTATTTCAGAATAGCCCCGTAGAGACACAAGAAGATAAAGAAGAGTAAGCGAGTGTGCTAAATCAGCAAACATTGGAAAAATGAGCAACAACATGTTGTCAACGCCATCCGCAGCCTTTAACAAAAAAAAGGTGTTCAAATTTAACCTTTTTTTTTCGAACGATTTTTCGGTTTAGAAAGTTGAGTTATAAGTTTTCTGTTAGCTTTTTTCTTATATTAGCAGTTGAAATGCATACGCCTTGTAAGAGGAAAATTTTACTTCCTACGAAGCATAGAAGGATCGTAAAGCGCTTACTTGACTCGCCTCACGTCTCACTAAAATTCTTAACCGGACGAGGCTTCCGACGGCGGCGGACTGCGGCGAGGCGGTGAGTCCCGCACCGCGGCACTACTATTGCTTCTCCTGTGGGAACGGGACACCCGCGCCATTGAAGACGGCACGGACGTACTCACCCCCGACCCGCCCGGTGTCTGCCACGCCTGCGAGGTGTTTTGGGTGTGCTGCGTCAGCAGCTCACGCGTCAACACGACGGCTGGGGCTGCGGTGTCGTGCGATGCAGCCTGCGGCGGTCCCGCAGTCCGCCGCGACTTCCAGCGCTGCTGCTCCTTTTCTGAGACAAGGGCTACGCGGTAGCTTTCCTCCTCGAAGACGGTGAGTGGGGCAGGGGGTGCGGTGGTGTACGTGCCGCCGCCCTGCAGTTGGACGTGGTCGCAGCCCTCCACAAGAGGGCCGTACGACTGCGTGTGCAGCGTGCAATGCGGGTCATCGCTGCGGAGAAAGGAACCATTGTCGCCATCCACTGAAGCATCAGCCTCCCTCGTACCATGAACGGTGGCATCGCGTGCGGAGTGTCGCGCCTCCAGCTTCAGCAGCGCCTTCGCAACTCGTGCACGCCGCACGGGCAGCACAGCAGGTAAAAGCGGCAGCAGCTTCGGCGGCAGGCATGTGTGTGCACGGTATGTCGCGATGTCGACGTGGTCGAGCTGCACCTGCTTTCGCGCAAGCTCGCGGCGAGTGAAGTACGAATGGTGGACACGCCCGTCCTTGAAAAACTGCTTCTTCGACCAGGTCGGCTCGAGAGCGGCTTTATGCGGGAGCTGCACTTTCCCCGTGTACACAGAAGGCAAGGGTCGCTGCCACAGCACCGCCTGGCCCTCGCCCTCTCCCCGCGCGGACGCAGAGGGAAAAAGCTGAAATTCAGCCCCGCCACTTCCGCCCCCCTCGCTTCCATCACCGCGATTTACCGAAGCTCCCCGTGCGGCAGTGACGCAGTCGTGGTGCATGTCGCCGTGGCCGCGAGCCGCGGGAGCGGGCCGCACCGCCTCGACCTCGTGCGGCAGCGGATAGAACATGTCGCCGCCGCCGGGCCGCCGTGAAAGCAACATTGGGACGCCGTTCACAAAGATGCGGCTGTAGTGGCGTGCCGGGGTGATCAGCGGAGTTGAGCGCAGAGTCTCGTCGATGTCGTCGTCGGCCATCCACGATGCAGTGGAGCGATGAGCCGCGGAGGAGAAGTGGAAGTGAACGTCCTCGAGCGCACGCCACGGCGGCGCGCGTTCGCTAATTTGAGTAAGCCGAAGCTCACACGGCACGCAGAGGTAGTAGTAAGGTTCACGGGAGTCAGGATCGTCGTGCTGACTGGTGGACCTCGCGTCGTGGGAGACGGTATCCGCAGATTGGGACGAGTTTGGCGCATTTTCGCTCCGGGAGGACCCGCTATCACGGGTGCTGGTACCTTTGTCGTCAATTGCGTTGTCCTCGTCACAATTTAGATTGGAAACTTCGTTGCGGTGTTTCTGCTTCGACCTCGCTGCGATTGCATTGTTCTCCGCTGCGCACACTGACACGTCCACCGCATACGCGGAGGCGTCGTCCTCCGCGATGAGGCGTCGCCGCAGGCCGTGCTGCTCCAGCCGCGCCAGCAGCTGTTCGATGGCGGTGGCGTGGCGACCCTCGCCGACGTCCACGACCTCGAAGTCCCCCGGTGCCTCGGCGCGGCTGGCGACGCTGCGGGACGACATGATGGCGCCGGACTGCCGCAGTCGGCTGCGCAGCCGGCTCAGGTTGGCCTCCGACGGCATCCCGGCCGTGCCAGTCCCCAGCAGGCTCGGCCACGAGGACGGCGGCACACTGTGTAGCGGGGGTGTGGGGTACATCAGTGTTTGGGCGCCTCGTTATGTTCGAACGAGTGTTGTCCTTTTCTTCGGGCAAAAAACAAGGAAAACAGAACCAGCAGAACAGAGCAGTAATCTTAGTACCACTAAAAAGAAAAGACCACTTTAAATACCGGCCTTGTTGCTCTGCTACAAGCACTTGCCGTTCCTGAGATGACCGTACTGTTGGCTCACGGGCACAACGACTCTAAAACCAAGCAAAGGCAGCAAAAATAGAAGTAGGAGGTAGATCTTGAACAACGCATGTAGACAAGTGAGGTAGCTGCTTCTTCATTGTAGAAAAGTTTCTTCTCATCCAGCCTTTTTAATTCAATTTCTTGTTTCGATGATGCTTTTTTCCCTTTTCTTTGGCAACCAAGGATGACTTGGCAATTAACAAAACATCTGCTGTAATTTTTTTTTTCCTATAGACCGATCGAGAAAGCCATAAAGAGGAGCCGATCAACGTATCAGTCCATACATAACAACAGAAAACACTTTTTTCCAAATGCCATTTTAATCAGAAATTCTCTTTTGATTGCATTTGTGTGAATAGGCAAAGAAAGCGAAAAGACGGTCATCGAAGAAAAACACAAATAAATACAGCAGCGCACTAAAAAAAAAAACCATTGTGTATAGAAGCGTTATGCACAGCTCGCAGCTTAGACGGTGCCCTCGCCTTCGTCGCCATCGTCGCTAACCATTAGCGACATGCAGCGATCGGTAAAATACTCGTTCACCGGCCCAGGATTCATGACGAGCGACAACGCAAAAGGCAAATTCGTCGTAATCTCAAGCGCGTCTCGCCGGCTCAGTAAGATGGTCGTTGCAGGCGGCTCTGCCTTGCCTACTGGGCACTCGAAAATGCGGTGCACGACGCTCATCGGTGTGTCAGCCAGATCTGTGTCACACGGCGCGTTGAGAAACTCCTGGTACGCCGTCTCCTTTAATGCTACTAGCTCTTGCTTCAGTTCTTCTGGCACGTCGGCGGCCTTCGCCGAGGACATCTGCGACACGCACTGGTAGATCAAATACTCAAAGATGAGAAGACTGGACAAGAAATGCAGCGAGCAATTCGAGTTGAAAGAGATCTGCTGCATGCGACGGCGCAAGTCCGCCGTGCTCTTCGCATTTTTTGATACAGCGCTCACCTGCACCTGCGTCATAGCCGCTGCGTGCGACAGGAGCTCACGACAGAGCGGAAACGCTCTCACCAGCCGCTGCGCCGTCTCTGCAGGGGTGTTGTGCGACAGCGACGGATCGACAAAGGCGGTGAGCATCTCCAGCGTGGAGCGCCACGACACCGCCGTGTACGCCGCAGACGCGTCATTCGGCTGCTGTGACGCTGCTTTCGTGCACGACATTACCAGGGGGAAGAGCGCGTTAACCACGCCTTGCTCCCACAAGTCTGCCGCCCGCTTTGGGCTGTCGACGCGGGCTTGCTTCAAGAAGTGCGCCAAGGTGCGGGTGAGACCAAAGGCGAGTGCACCGCCTGCTGCGTGGACCTCCGCGGTGAGCTGAAGAGGCCGCGCCGGGCAGCCGAGGAGGCTCTGCAGCACTTGGCTTTCTGGGATGTAGTCCAGCAGGACGCACGCGCGTAAAATCTTGGTCACGGCGTGCGGGTGCGTGCTGACAAGCGGGGCGGTCTGCAGTTCCGCTTCGTAGTTGTGCACGAGGCGGGCGAGCAGCGTGCGCATCGCCTCGTGGCAGGCCGCGGAGCGGTGGGTCGCCACGTTCGCCAAGGCGTTGGCGAAAGCCAGCGTTGTGTCCGCGGTCAACGTGCGAGGAAAGAAGGACGCGCCGGTGTAGACAAAGGTGACGAAGTCATCGCAGCGAGTGACGCGCAAGGCGGAGAGGGCGGCGGCGAACTGCACGATGGTGGTGAACGACACCTTTTGTAGAAACTCCGCCGGCGGCAACTCCACAAGACGCGCTGCTGCCTGGTTGACAATAACATTCACGGCTGCCGTTGCGGCGTCCGAGGGCGGCAGCCGGCGCAGTGTCTGCAGCACCTTTACATGATCACGAAGAAACAACTGCGGCGCATGCGCGCAGATGCCACGCAAGGCAAGATAGACTCGGGTCTCCGCTTGCAACTTTTCTGTTGTGCTCTCTGTAGGATCTGCGGGGTTGCCGTTACTGTGACTGCCTCCCGTTTTCGTGGATGCGCTGTGCTCCAGCATCGGGAGCAGTTTGACCAGGTCCGGATAGGCTAGGTCAAAAGGAAAATCCGCGCTGAGGTTGCCCTCGTGCGTGCCCTCCGCAGGAATCTCTCGACGGTGCTCTGCGTAGTCAAAGACGTGTGCGATGGCCGCCTCGGCAACGCTGTCGCAAGTGAGAGAAATGCTCTGTGGTGCACCCTCGCTGCTGCTGTGGCCTTGACGTGCCGCAACTCCAGCTTGCACTTCTCTCTCAATCGCTGGACACAGCGCGGCGAGCTGACGGAGCTCGGCAAACTCAACCGGAAAGTACATGAGCGCGCGGGAGACGTTCACCCAGTGCGCGCCGCGCAGCAGTTGCCCGTTCTCGAACACGAACTTCAACAAGTTGTTGCGCAGCAAGTTCAGGCTATCGCGCGGTACTTCGGCAAAAGTGTGCGGCGCCGCCGTGCGGCGCACCTCCACACACTGACGACACGACTTCGACAGCGCACGCAGCACACGCACGGCTTCGAAGACGTTGCTGGACCGCACCCCGCCTGACGGCGCATGCATCAGCGGGAGGTTGCTACCACCACTCTTTTGACGAGAAGCAGCGTTGCCGCTCGTGCTACTGCTGCTGCTACTGCTGCTGTGGTTCGTCTCCACTTCCCACTTGTCGCCGCAGTAGAGGGGCACAACGACCAACATGTTGAGCTCGTGCAGCCCCGACTCCGCCAACGCGAGCGTCACGCGGGACAGCTCCTGCAGATTGCCGTAGTCCAGCCGCGAGATCAGCACAGGGTAAACAGCCTCATCCTTCACCCCAAGCTTGCACAAGTTTTCAATTGTTTTGCTCGCCTGCGCAGAGGTCATTTTGGAAACAAAACGCATCCGCTGATGGTCTTCTTTAATGCAGGTGGTGATGCTGCGCACAAAGCCGGCTTCGGGTCGGGCTCCGACAACGGTGGCGGCAAAGGCGGCGTCGCGCGTGAGCTGCCCCAGGCTGCGGCGCAGCTCGGTCGAGTTGCCGCGGCGGTCTAGTTCCGTCCCTGCCAACACCGGCATGACGGAGTTCTTCAGAAACGATTTCAGCTCATCGCGCGGCACGAGCTGCTTTCCTTGCGAGATGTCTAAGAGGCTGTTGAGAGTGGTGGCTGTATGTGTGACGGCGCCGCCTGTTACCAGCGCAAGGCGGAGTCGACTCAAGCGCAACATACCTCGCCCTGTATTATGTTTTCTTCTAGTGAAAGCGGGAGCGCACAGTCACTTCTATTTCAGATTATTACTGGTAGAAGCGACAACAACTTTTCTGATTTCTTTTAAGACAAACAGGTTTTCAGAAAGAGGACAAAGAAATTACGTGAAGGCATTACAAGGTTGAAACCTCGTGTTTCATTGACATCCACCTACAATCAGACACTGTCATCGAGGCTGTTCGCCTTAGAGAATAATTGTGATGCAATCAGATTCATATTACAAAGCAAACAGCTTGTTAGCAAAGGATGGTCTATAAATCTTTTCCTCAAATCTTTTCTTTTCATTACAGAGGTTTTTTTATTAGCAGGTTAAACGAAACATTATGATCGGTACAAAACAAAAGATAAAAACACCTATTTAAAATGCTTTCTTGACAAGTGGCATTCTCCGTTCTACCATCAAAGGGGTTGCTGCCCCTCGACAGCCAAGCTGTGAAGATGCGCGTTGAGTTCCAGGATGCGGTGCAAAAAGACACCTCTGTGTCCGATCATGAGCGCGTTGAAGGCGTCAGAGACAGCCGTTTTGTTGCTCGCCGTTGTCGACCACCGCGAGCCACCGGGAAACGTCAACGCACTGTCCGACCACAGCGCACGGGTCAGCTTTCGCTTTCGCTGCACCTCCGCTGCCACGTCGTACGTGGACGCCGGGCAGAGGTCCCACGTGCAGCGGCCCGCGCGCAGCCGCCGCGGGGCTGATGTCGCGGCCGTCTCCCCGGTCAACCGCACGCCGTTGCACAACAGTCCGAGGTGGTTGAAGTAGACGGAGAAGAGGAGGTAGGCCGCGCTGCGCGGGCGGTCGGAGCTGTACGGGATGAGGAAGTATTCCAGCACATCTTTCTCTACCTCTTTGCTGATGTCTTTCTCAGGCCCCGTAGTTGCCGCCGGCACCGCGGAGAAAGAAGGAGGAACGTCACCCGATGTTTTCAATTCTTCAATGTGCTTTGCGCGTTTGTGCAACATTTCGCTTTCCGCCTCGCCTGCATCCTTTGCGTTCTCTTCGGTTTTATTGTTGCTGTAGGGTCGTAGTCGTTTTTGCAGACGCACTGTCAGTGATGGCACACGCTGGTCCATGCTGGTTTCCCGAGCTGGGTTGGCGGATCGATGAATGAGTCCGGGGTCGCCAGAGTAGCACACAAACGACGCGGCACCGCAGCGCACGCCTCTGTCAGGCACGTCGACCAAATCGTTCCCTGCGTCGGCTTCCGCGGTGAAGTCAAAGTGATCGGCAGGCGACGCGGGAAGAGGCAGACCGTGGTCGCGGTAGAGAAACGGAATGGCAGGACGCAGCGACGATGCCGCCTGCGTTGCCCGCAGTACGCTGCTGTGCTGCAGGCGAGGTCGAAGCGCCTCCGCGTCGGACCAGGTCGACTTGTGCCGCCGTGCTGACGCGGCGGTGAGATCGGGTGGCAGAGCCAATGTATTATACCACTGCTCCACCGCCCACGCAGAGGCCGTGACGTCGTGATGATGCGCTTTCGAATACTTCTTTGCGTGGGCAACGGCGGATGACAAGGGTGGCTGTGCTGTCTGTTCTGATGTTGCTAGACCTTTTGGGCCGGTGGTACGCGTGCACGGCATTGGTGCCGGCGGCGGCAGTGCGAGCTCGGACGTGCAGAGGGTCAAGGCGGCGGTGGGACGAATCGCGGAGAAGTCGCCGCGGCGGAACGCCAGCTCATTCGCCGCGTGCGCCTCCGCCATCGGTGCGTCACAGTGGGATTGAAAGTGCGCTTCTGACGCTGTTGACGGGCACGAGCGCGACGGCGCAGGACCTGCAACGGTGTACGGGGTGCGCTGCGTGTAGTCCACGAAGGTGTCATCGAAAGGGTTGATGAGCACGCCACCTGTCATGACACCAAAGGTGTTGAAGATGGGGCAGTCCACGTCAAAGCCTCTCGCCGTGGTTGCCGTGTCCGCCGCGTCGCGCAGAAATGAGTTCTGGTCCTTCTCTGACGCGAGGGACGGCACGGGAAGGCTGGCGCGTGCGGGGTCGTGGCTCACACCGGCGAAGACGTCGCTGGGGCTGAAGCGGCCGGTCTTGTCCGCGGTGCGGCAGAGAAGGCCGTTGAGAAGCACGTAGACACCGGTCTGTTGTGCATCTTCATTCAGCGGCGGTCCTGTGACTGCTATCGGCCTCGACGCTGCGGCGTGTGTGCCGGATTGCGTGTGTCCTGCGGTTTCTGCGCTTGCATCAGATCGGCTAGGCGACGACGCTCGCGGCGGCATCCATGCTACGTTATCTGATCTCCTCTCTTGCTTTTGTAGTGCTGGCCAGAGCACAGATGAGAAATGAGAGGGACTTCAACTTATTTAGTCGGAAAACGCGTTCAACGCCCCATATAAAAAAAATCCTCCAGATGAACAGGTCACAATAGTGGTCGAAAGAAATAATAATAAAAAAAAATGGCGAAAAAGAGAGAATAGTGGCAAGTAAAGGCAACAGAAGGTTTGCAACATTGTACTATGTGCTTTCCCATTCATGCTACTAATTGTACTTTGTAACGAAGAAGCTTAATAGTGCGACAATGTGGCAAAACAATTTCCTTTTGTTCAATCCCACTTAATCGCTATCGATCTCAAGTAGAGTAACACAGAGATGAGCTTGAAGATTTATTTTGTACGTGTAGCTGAGCTCATCACAAATCACAAAAATAGCTTTGAATTGAAAAAGCAAATTTATAGAGCAAAATCATAAATTGGTAGTTTAGTGAATTTTGAAAACTTCTCCTTCAACGCAGTTATAAATATTTTTCTTTGAACAGCAACTATTGCGCTTGGCTCTACATATATACATGTTAATGAATGATACATTGGTGCTGGGCAGTCAGGACAGACGCGGCACACACACACAAAAAGAAGAAAAACAAGGAAAACATAATTGACCGTAAACTACGATCTAAAGCAGCTGCATCTGGCACAAAATCCTGAAAGTTCATCACTAATGAAACAAACAAAAAAGAAACACACCAAAAGAATGATAAGCAAAAATAACGGTTCGCAAGGTCAGGTGTGCAAACAAGTAAATGTCATTTTTTTTCTACATTTCGCTTCTCCCCCGGGCTTACCCGGTCTGTCAATTCTTCTTGGACGCAACGGAGCCGCGGCGACTTGATTTATTCGCTGCCACGGAAGACTTGCGCCGCGTCGCTGTTGCGCCAGAGACCGCGCCCGCCTTTGCGGCCACCGAGGCACGACGTGGCTTGGCAGACGCACGGCGACTTCGCTTCTCCCCGTCGTCGCCGTCGCCGCCTGCGCCGCCACTCCCAAGTCCGTTCACGGCCACAGACGACTTGCGTCGCTTTGCCCGCTTCGCGTCCCCTGGCGTCACAAAACCAAGCGCCTCCGGCGTGAGCTGCGAGAGCAACGCCCCGACGTACTCTGCCGTGAGTTGGGTGGTGGTAGCCTGCTTGCTCGATGAAGGACGGTTGCCGTTGCCAGCCGCGCTCGCCGCCGTCGCCGTCGTGAAGCTCGTGTTGCTGACACGCCGACTGTTCGTGCCTTGCACATCGTCGCCGTCCTCCCCCGCGTCCTCGGCGCCGCCTCTGCCGTCGCTCGCTGAGCGCAGGAAAGGTGCCTTGTCGTTCGAGTCGCCCAGCACGGCCACGCTGCCCCGCACGCGCGAGCGTTGCCCGGTGGACGCGTTGGCCACCCGCTTCAAATCATCCGCGATTTGGCCGTGCAGGGTCGCGAGCACTTCCTCCACGGAGGACTTGTACGAGATGAGGTGGTGCGCCGTGGCGTACGCCTCCACGCTCATCCCCTCCCCGGCATCCGCCACCGCACGCTTATTAGACGCCATCGGAAAACTCTGCGGCACGAGGGTGTAGAAGAGCGCGGAGGACGCACCGGTGGTCGTGATGGGGCTGCCGCTCATGCTGTTGTTATTGTTGTTGTAGCGGTTGACGCTGGTGCCGCTGAGCGTGTTGTGCATGCTGCTCGCACCCCCAGCGGCTGTATCTTGAAAGGCCGTGAAGCCGCGGTACTTGGAGACGGCGCTTGGCGTGGCGCAGTCGTGCAGTTGCTGCAGGGCGTGGCAGTCCGACGGGCTCAGCCCATCCAACCGGGTGTCCAGCACCACCACACAAAGGTAGGGCTGCGTGCTCGGCGACGCCAGCGCCTGCAGCAGCTGCGATGTGGACGTGGTGATCGTCGTCACGAAGTTGTGCGAGGAGAGCGGCGGCTTGGCGAGGACACCGGTGATCACCTGCCCGACAGCGCCGGCGTTGCTGCGGCCTTCCGCCTTGGCGAAGACGTGCACCAGCACCTGCTTCGGGGCCGCAGTGGCCGGTGAGGACGGCTTTGGTGGCACGCCGTTGTCGCGCGACGGCGCGGTACTCTTGTGCGGTGTGGAGGCTGCGGAAGTCGGCTTCGGTGTTCCTTTGCGTGGCCCCGTCGGTGCCGCGGAAGTGCGACGACTGCCGGCGCTGGCCACCCGCCGCCCTGCAGCCGCATTCGACGTCGCTTTCTTCTTTGCCCCAACCGGCGAGTTGCCCTGAGGATCATAATTATTGTTGTTGTTGTTGTCGTTTGCCTTGTCGCCAACGGTGGCGGCGTGTTTATTCGCCCCGCCACGCGTGCTTTGATCTCGCGGTGTGGACATGCCGGTGTTTGCGGCAGCAGCATTGACGCCAGCTTTACCGCCGTTGCCTGTCGTGAAGCTCGTCCCTGCAGCTTCGCCGGCCGCACCGCCAGCGGCACCGGCGCTACGTAGCGCGCGTCCCGCCGAGCCGGCCAGCGTGGCGTTTGAGTCGGCGATGGTGCGGGAGTGCATGTCGACCAACTCGTGCTGCAGCGTTTGCAGCGTGTTGACGGTATTCTCCGCCTCCTCATGCGCCTCCTCCACCGCCGTCTCCAGCTCGTCGAACTCCTTCTCGAGGTTCGCCAACTCCGTCTGGTACTCCTTCACACGGCCCCCGCGGGTGCCGCGCTGGAAGGCAGGGGAGAACTGGTTGCGAATGACGTTGCCGTTCGACTTCACACGAGCCTCAGTGGGGATCTCCACCGCGCCTTGGTCCATGGCGGAGGAGACGCGGTTGCCCTGAAAAACACCCGCCGCGTTCGGCATCACAATCACACCCGCCATCTCATTGTCGAAAACGTCGTTGTCTTTCACGGTGGATTCCGAGTCGTTCTCCATGACGATGCCGGTCGTGTTGTCGTACACGTTCGAGTTCTTCAGCGTCGGCGGCACGCCAGCCGGGCCACCGCCCGCCGGGCTCACGATCGTCACGCCGGTCTTGCAGTGCGAAATGTTGTTGCCGTCGAAGGTGCCGGCAGTGGCAATGTAAAGCCCGTTGCCGCCGCACCCGGTGATAACATTGCGGCTGCACAGGAACTCCAGTGTATCGCGCTTGTGCGACGGCACTGCGTTGATGCCCTTGTACGCGGAGGAATGCTGGACGATGATGCCGGACGGCGACTGCAGGATCTCGTTGTCGGCCATGCGGCCGCCGTACGCCACCGCGCCGCTCTCCCCACACGCCAACACGCGATTCTTATTGACGTCGGTGCGGTTGAACGGCGCGAGCAGCAGCCCCGTGACACACTGAACAATGCGGTTGCCCTTCACCACGCCTTCCGCGCCTGGCATGCAGCTCACGCCGATGAGGCGGCGCACGATGGTGTTGCGGTCTGCCACGATGCGGCCGCCCTCTTGGATGACTACCGCCGGCACCCCCGTGTGCTTTGCGTCGACCGGAGCGCCGAGCTCGTCGTCCTCGTCGTCCTCCAGCAGCGGGCCGAGGAAACGGTTCTGCGTGAAGAGGGCAACGGCGCCGGAGTGGCCACGGACGGTGCCGTTGAAGATGTTGCTGCGAAACGCCGCGTAGCCGTCGTCCATCGCCACGACATCGCCGCAGCCGTCCGCGGTGGCGTTGTCAGCGAAGACGCAGTGCTCAAACACGGTCGTCTCCGCCGTTGCTGCGGCTGTGCTCGTTGCACCATTCGTTGCTGCTGCTGCTGTTGCGGCCCCCGTGGCAGTGATGTTGGTGGAGCCCCTCGCCGCCGTGGCGGAGCCGATGGAGCTGCGGACACCTGCGGTCGCACTCGTGAGGCTGCCACGCCCGCCCTTGCCGTCCCCCGCGCTCGGCAGGCCGCGCACGAGCACACCGCAAACGCAGTGGTTCGCAAACATGCAGCCTTTCACCGTTGCGTTGAAGCCTGTCACGCCAAGCGAGGCCGCCGTTGCGTTGCGCACCGCGTCCACGCCGACGTCGTTGTTCACAAAGCCACAACTTTCAATGAGAGGCTCGGCAAACGGCCCCACGAGGACTCCCGCCGGCAGTCGCACCTGACTCGTCGCCCCAAGCACCCGCGCGTTCTCCGGGAGCAGTGTGAGGGAGAAGTGGCGGCACTGCAGCTGCAGCATCCCCTGCTCCGGGTAGTGCAGCGCCGTCATGGAGCGCGACGTGGACGCGGCGGCGGCGGCGGCGAAGTCCTCCTCCGTGCGCTTGTGCTGGCGGAAGAGGCAGTGACGCACCTGCGGCCGCGTCCCATTCCCCACCACCTCCAGCCCAGCCCGCGCGTTGGTGTCGAAGAGGTTGCGCTCCATCACCGGGTAGGCCCCGTTGCACACGAGGGCGCCGATGTAGTTGTTGGTGAAGCG
>MDUD01007706.1:0-20044 GCA_002216565.1 Crithidia mellificae | reverse complement strand
AACCTTGTGTCATTATGAGAAGAATGATTGAGGCTTTGGCTGGGCGTTTCACATGGCGGAAAGCGAAACGAAGAAGTCTTCTGCCGCGACAGAGCTAGTTTTAATGACTAAGTGTGTCTGATCAAATCGAAAAAAAAGGTTTCATTGCCTTGATTAACGTTGCAGATAAATTCTGCTGGAGAATAACAGCGATTATATTCATGTTTCTATGAAACAGCTTTAGAATTTGATTCCTTTTTTTTATCTCTGCTTTCCCTTTTTCCTTCACGCGTTCTTTGGTTTTCTAGTACGTGCGGCGCATCCCCCTACCCCAAAAAGGAAGAGCCTATTACCCTCTACGTTTTTTCATGCAGAATGCAGGAACAACTTCGTGACCTTTTGTATCAGTCGCTGACGCAGCAGGTTGACAAGTACTACAAGCAGGTGAAGCGGCAGACGTGCCCATCACTTGGCTTCTCTTTCAAAATCAACAGCACACAGCTACGCACTGCCATAGCGAAACAAGCACGGGGAAATGGAGGAAAGGCTGCTGAAACTGCAGCAAACAGTGCTGAGAGTGCTAGTCAAGAAGATTGGGCTGCAACAGTGCTTGCTGCCCTTGAAGAACTGTTTGCAAACATTCACACCTATCAAGATGCGCTTTGCATGAATAGAGCTGACGGCGAAACTGAAGAAGTTCTGCCCATTGAAGGCGCTGTATCGGCACTAGGAGGTATCGAGCTTCGCCACTGCAGACTGCAGGCGCGGCACGTCGGTACGGCAAAGGAGGAAGGTGAAAAAGAGCCGTGTCTCACTCGTTGTCTTCTCTTAACAGCGCAGCAGTGCAGTACTTTCATCGCCTTGGCTTCTCCTTCGCTGCAGTGTCCTTTTCTCACGACATTGGACCTTGAGTGCAACCTGCTCGGCGACGACGGCGTACACGAGCTTTGCAAGCACCTTCTCGACGTTCTGCCATCCCTGCAGCGGCTTCTACTCGCCTCCAATTGCATAACGTCACGGGGCTTTCTTGAGCTTCTTGGCTGCCTTACAAAGTTGAGCACCGCAGAGGAGGCGCCGCTGCAACTGGAGACGCTGGGCCTGACAAACAATCCAGTGGGCTGCTCCTCGGTGGCAGGGAATGTGGCGGCGTCGGAGAGCAGTGCGGGCGAGCAGACGGCGCTTGCACCGTGGAAGGAGGCAGTGGAGGCCTTTGTGCACAGCAGCGCTCCGACGCTCCGACGCATTCACTTGCGACATGCGTCTCTCAGCACACCTGAGGTGGCCGCTCTAATCGCTGCCCTTTTCCAGCGCACGTTTGCGGAGCAATCAGAGTGTGTGTTCGACCTCGTCTACCTTCGCGAGAACAAGCTTGTGGTGAAGGAGGATGCTCTTCAGCTGCTCCACGACGTTGTGAGTGACAAGGAAGCTCTCAGTACTTTCCTTGAAAAGCACGTATCGTGGTAAAAAAGCAGTGTTTTTTTTTTTCTTCCTCTTACGTAATTATCTACCGCTTATCGGATTTGCCCAGCTAACCAGTACTCACAACAACAACAATAACAACAAAAAGATTATGAAAAGGTTGCTAGATGCAACTTGTCAGTGGCAGTCACCATACCACATTATTTTATAGCGGTGAATGTTTACTCAGGTATTACCAAAAACCTAGCTCTTGGCTCGGTTTTTTCTCCAGCATCTCACAGGTTAGTGAACAGAATTATCTTTAAATTGTGATCTACGAGCGTTAAACCGATCCCTTTTCATCTTTTACTTCATTGTTTTCCTCAGCTTGCCCCTCCTTTTTTTTCTTTTGTTGAACCTCTTGTGCGTTCTCTTTTTTTTTTTTGAAGAAGTGATTCCACTGCACATTCACACAGCCCTTACCATCATTATTATATGTTTTTCACCCGCCTTTTCCAGCGCAAATCTACAAACATGTCCGCCGCAACCGTTGCCGAACTCATCCCGCAGCACAAGGTGGTGGTGTTCTCCTGGGTGCACTGCCCGTACTGCGTGCGTGCGAAGGAGATCCTGAAGCCGCTGACGACTGACATGAAGGTCTACGAGGTGGAGGAGATGGAGAACGGCGAGGATCTGCGTAAGCAGCTCTACGACACCTACAAGCACGAGACCGTCCCGGCCATCTTCATCAACGGCGAGTTCATCGGCGGGTGCAGCGACCTGCAGGCCCTCCAGAAGAGCGGCGAGCTGGCCAAGAAGCTCGCGTAAGGCGTCAAGTGACTTTCTGCCTTGCGTCTTCGTAGCCAAACCCTACTTTAAACAAAAAAGGAGGTGAAGTGCACCAGGAAAAAAATAACGAGGTGCTGTACAGTCCCACAAGTTGCGAACACGTTGATAAGATCACATCTAACAGATGTGCTGTTCTGCACTTTTCTGTTTTTTTCTCTTCATTTGCTCTTCCTTTTTTCCGTTCTTTGTGGGGTACGACGGTTATTTGGATCATATTTAGTGCTTCTCTTTGAGGAGGGCAGCACTTTTTCCCTCTCTTCTTTCCATTATTATTATTCATCTTATCTTTACCGTAAGCTTCATCTGTGTCTTTATATCCATTACGACGCAGATCTATCTCTTATTGTTATTCAGCACTCATGATAACTTGAGTGTTAAAAAGCCCCAACTTTTAAACACGAAGCCTTGCAGTAAAGCGCTGCCCCGGTTGTATTTTGTTTGCTACAACGTTTGCAGCCTAATTTGTAACACTGAAATGCGTAGTGCCTTTCAAAATGTCGGAGTTTTATGAGCACGCAGCGCCAAGACAGAAGATACAATTCTACTCGCCCAGCTGATTGATGATTTCGCTTTTACGCTCTTTAGGTTGCGCTTTGAATTAGTAATACATGTCGCCTTTTTCGAAAACAAAACTCTCTTTACAGCATCTGTTTTTGTACATCAACTCTTCTTTTCTTGATTCTGCCTTTGCTTTTCATTTTCCTGCACACATACACGTACACACATACACACACACCGCACCTCAGTACGTGACAGCATCTTCTTCCCTCTTTTCTTTTCCCAGGTCAGCTATCCCGAAAAGACAAGTGGTGACAAGAGAAAAAAGCTTGGCGGGTACCGTGTTGTTTCTTACAAGCTAACGATCCTTCTCGATAGTCCAACTATCTCTCTCTTGTTTCTTTTTTCACGGCGAACGTAGCGCAAGACCGTTTTTTTTTTTTCATCTTTCTTTTGCCTATTCTTTAGGCTTGACATCAACGTAACAAGACTTCGTTACTACAATCATATATTTTTCTTGTTTTTTTTTTCTTTCGTTTTTCTGTGTGCATTTAATTGTACTTGTTAGAACTTGTGCTTCTGTAGCAATTCGATGTAAAGGTTTCTCACCTCTCTCCCTCTTTCTTTTTTGCTCCGAATTTGATCTCTTATTTAATTTTTGGTTCTTTCGACCTCTCTTTGTTTTTATTTTTGTGTCGCACGCGGCGCCACCTTTTGCCAAAAAAGCGACACATACAGTACACACACACACGCACCTGTGAGATAATATCTCATTTCTTTCGCCTTATTTTCCCCCGTCAACACACCCTACCACACAAGCAGACACATGTACGAGGAGGCTGGTTACGTCATTGTGCAGCGGTACAGCAATTGGCAGAAAAAGAAGGTGCGCACCATCGTCGTCAACGCACACGCCAAAAATCCGTCGCAAAAGTCCATCTCCGGCGCCATTGCCCTCGCCAAGCCCTACGACCGCATTGAGCTCACGGGCGGCGAGTACAATGAGTCCATTGCGATTCAAATTCCCCTGGAGCTGGTGGCAGCAGAGGGCGAGGATCCGCACATCCTCTCCCGCTCCTCAACGGTCACCCTCACCACCACCGGCATCGACGTGTACATGGAGCGCTTACTCATCTCCTCACGTAGCACAAGCAAGCTGGATGCCGCAGTAGCGGCCATCAACGGCAACCCAATTCTCTACCGCTGCCAGTGCACCTCGCTGCTGATCGGCGGCAACGCCGTCGTGCACGTGGACGAGTGCACCATCAAAGACAGCGGCAGCGGGGTCGGCGTCGTCGTGCAGGACAGCGGTGGCGGTCTCATCAAATCCACCAACGTCCGCGCGCACCGTCACAGCTGCGTTGAGATCGACACGCGCGGCGAGTTAGCGGTGACGGAGTGCACGATTGACAACAACGTTGGTGGGGATGCCATGGTCATTTCAGGCGCCATGAGCTCCGTCGGTCGCGAGGGCAGCGCGCCGTACACGTCGTGCAGCCACGTTGAGGTCTCGCACTGCCACTTCTCCGTCCTCGGCGAGGCTGGCAACGGTGTGAGCGCCGGTGTCCCGGGCGGGTCACCCCTCAACCTCACCGGAGACGCGTGCTGCATCGTGCTGACACAGGGTGCCGCGCCAAGCATCGCCTCAAATGAGCTCATTGAAGGTGAGATCGGCATTCTCATCGAAGGTCCGGGCACGGCACAGCTCAAGGGCAACGTGGTACGCTGCCAGCGCCGCTGCGGTATTCTTGCACTGGTCGAAGAAGGATTCGGCTACGTGCAGGACCACCAGACGCTGCGCATTACGGGCGACAACGTGCTGGACCGATGCCGCATCGGCATCGACGTGCAGTGCGCGGCAAACCGCGCCTCCTACGCCCAGCAGAACTCCTCCACCGTAGTGAGTGGCAACAACCCTGGTGCGGATGCGGGGCTGCTGTACAGTCCGAACTCGCCAAACAACACGGCAGACCGCGTTTTGACCGATGAGCTGCCAAACCCAAAGCGTGCGTTCTCTTGGGCGCCGGTGCAGGGTGGTGCGGTGCCGCCGTGCACCACGGAGGCGGCCAGCTTTCTGCCATCATCTGCTCCCGCGATCGTAGGCTCTTCTGCTGCCACTGGTAGTCACACCGTTGGTAGTGGTAGTAGTAGCAGTAATGCCGCGCCATCGGACACCGCACTTGTCTGCGTCGAGGGGGAGTGGTACCCGCTGGAGAAGTTGAAGGCCAACCTGCAGCAGCTAGTGCGGCTGACGCTGCAGACGTACCCCACATGCTTGCAGCCCTCCTTCGGCATCGTCGCCGGCACGGCGCTTGCCATTAACGACGGCATGTCCGGCCCTTCCGCCAATCCATTTGCCGACGTGCTGAATGAAATGCTGGGCACGCAGCTTTCCTCCAAGAAGGAGGCGGCCCCGCCGCTGCGCGAGATGCTGCAGCTGCGCGGCAACAAAGGCATCGACATCATCAACACAAAGTTCTCCAACTGCGACGTGTGCGCCATCCGCTTCGGTCGGCAAGGCTACGGCTTAGTGGAGGAGTGCGTCTTCGAGGACTGCGGGACGTACGCGATTGTGGTGGACTGCGCCGCGCACCCCCTCATCACGGGTTGCCGCTTCCTGCGCTCTCGCGGGGCGAGCATCCTTGTCAGCAACTTTGCCAACCCGCTCATCATCGGCAATGAGATGGCGAGCGGGAAGCGGGACGGCATTCAGCTCTCCAACATGAGCCGCGGTCTCATCATCGGAAACATCATCGCCACCCACGTCGGCGTCGGCATTCAGGTCGGCGAGCACAGCCAGCCGTTTATCTGCGCCAACGCCATCTCGCAGAACCGCCGCGGCGGCGTAGTTGTCGCCGAGGGCAGCCGCCCCACCATCCTGCTGAACAGCCTCGCGGCGAACCTGACGGCGCAGGTGTACTGCACCGGCGGCTCTGATGCCTTCATCAGCCGCAACCGCATCACCGCCTCTGCCGACGCCGGCATCCACATCGACTCCTGCAGCCGCTGCACCATCATGTCGAACAGCATCCGCGCGAACGGCGAGGGCATCTTGGTGGAACTGGACGCCGACCCCTACGTGCAGGGGAACGATGTGATGGGCAACATCCGCGCTGGCATTCGCGCCAGCAACAACGCACTCGGCTCTTTTGTCGGCAACCGCCTCGTGGAGAACACCGGGCCCAACGTGCTTGTGTCGGAAGGTGCCTCCCCGGTGTTCCGCCACAACCGCATCGAGGCCAGTCCGCAGGGCGGCATTGTAGTCATGAACGAGGGACACGGCTTTTTTGAGCACAACACCATCGCCGAGAACGGCGTGGCGAACGTGCTGGTGGTGGGCACCTACAGCGAACCGCAGTTTGCGCACAACGTCCTCTACGGTTCTCGCTCCGGCTGCGGTGTTGTCTGTGCGCAGAGCGCGGGTGGCGACTTCACGCACAACCGCATCTACGAGAACACCCAGTGCGGCATTTACATCTGCGACTCGGCCGATCCGACCTTCACGGAGAACCACATCTCTCGCGAGGCCGTTGGCGTGCTAGCGTCGGACAGCGGAAAAGGCACGTTGACGCGGAACATTATTGAGGACTGCTACGGGTGCGGCATTCTGTCGCAGCGCCGCGCACACCCGACCTTCACGCAGAACACGGTGACGCGGTGCCAAATGAGCGGCTTGCAGGTGGCCCCTGACTCCCTCGGCACCTTCACCGGCAACGAGGTGACAAAGAACGACATCGGCGTCCACGTCGGCTCCTCGTTGGAGTCGGCGGTGATCGAACTGAACTCCGCTTTTCTAGAGCCAGCAGAGGAGGGGAACGGCAATAACAACAACAACAGTAGCAGCGCAGGTGACATGAGCTCGCCGCACTCGCGTGGGCCGTCGAAGGCAGCCTCGCGACGTGCCAGCGTCTTCGCCACGCAGACTGACCGGAGTGTCCTGCAGTCCCTCGCGACGACGTCGGAGCAGCGCCACGCCACCAGCTCCCGTGCCGCGCTGAGCCTCATCGCAGACAACACGATTGCCCACAACGTAAACGGTGGTGTGCTGCTTGACGCCTTCGCCAACGCGACGGTCGAGAACAACGACATCTTCGAAAACTGCGCGTACGGCGTGCGCGGCGACTGCACCTACGCCGCCGCGCGTGCGCAGATCATCTTGCAGGAGAAGCTGGGGACCGCGTCGGCCGCGGTGGTGCAGCCGCCTCCGCAAAACTCGCACTTTGCCCAGCTGCAGACGTTAACGGTGATCCGGACGAACAAGATTCATGCCCACGGCGAGGCCAACGTGCTGCTGGACCACTTTGATGGCGAGACGCACGAGACGTGGGTGGCGCAGAACGCCATCTACGACGCACCACACGGGATGTGCCTCGTAAACAACTCCACCGTGTGCGTGGTGCGGGAGAATGAGGTGTACGACTGCGTGGACGGCGTGTGCTGCTCCAGCGGCGGCCACGGCACCTTCACCGCCAACCGCATTCACGACTGTGCCTACTCGGGCGTGTACGTCGCCGACACCGCACACCCGACGTTTGAGGAAAAGAATCTAATCGAGCAGTGCGGCTTTGCCGGGGTGCTGGTGGACGTGGGGGGCCAGGGCACCTTTCGCAAGAGCACCATCCGGCACTGCAACACTGGCGTTGTCGTCTTCTGCGGGCCCACCACGCCATTTCAGATGTCGTACGACGAGCTGGTCAAGGCCCGCCTCGTCGGCTCCTCCCCCACCTTCACGGAGAACACGATCGAGGAGAACGAGATGCATGGCGTGCTGCTGCTGAGCGTCATTTCCGGCTGCCCCTTACGCACCCCACTGTCCCTGCCAAGCAGCCAGACAGGCCGACGGCACTCGCTTGTGTCGAGCAACGACACTATGGCTCCGGCCGGGTCAGCTGCGGCGGCGTCTTCGTCCAGCGGCTTGGGGCTTCCGAGCCACGACACCCCAACGCCGTACCTCGGCGTGGACAGCGTGGCCGTCGGGGCACGTGGCGGTCGGCTGTGTGCCATGTTCGAGAAGAATCTAATCCGCCGCAATCGCATCACGGGCGTTTACCACGACCGATTTGAGCACTGGGACCTCGCCGCGCTGGACAACGCGCACGCGGAGCGGAAGACGTCGTCGAGCACAACGATCAAGAACGCCTACGGTGGCTACGAGATTCTTCTCGGTACCTCGCAGGTGCTGGACAGCGGCGACCATCAGCGGCAGCGGCAGCTCAAGCAGGTCAGCTTCGTAGAGAACACCATCACGGAGTGCAGCATCGGGCTTGGCGCGGGCTACGGCTGCCACCCCTACCTCGAGCGCAACAAGATTCACCACAACACTTTCTTTGGACTGCTGCTGCGCTTTGGCTCGGCGGTGTCGGCGACGGGCAACGACATCCGCGAAAACGGACTCGCCGGCGTCTACGCAGCGAGCGGGGCGAAAGGCTACATTGCGCACGGCTTCATCGACAGCAATAACGGGTGGTGCCGCCCGGAGGCGACACCGAACATGCCACGCTCCTTTGACGACTGCATCTTCCAGCAATCCTTCTTCACTCTAGACCGGGTCAAGCGGATGGAGGAGAGCATGAGCACGACGATGGCGGCGGCCACCGCTGCCGTGCAGGCCGCCCGCCGCGCGTACGAGCAGATGACAAACCTCGCCGTAGTGCTCTCCTTCACCATGACGGATGGTCTGCGCTACCTCGCCGATCTCGTTGCGGCGTCTTCGGTGGGGCTGACGCTGGCCACGGGCTGCGTCCCGGCCGCCCTCGGGGCGTCCACCTCGGCCAGCAGCGGCGGTGCCGCCGGTGCGGCCTCCCGCAAGCTCGGCGGCGTCGAGCTGCCCGAGTACACGGAGATGTGCAGCGCGGATGGCGGCATTGGCGTGTGGGTGCAGAACGGCAGCCGCGTCAGCCTCGTGCACAACCGCATTGCCGGTCACCAGAACGCTGGTGTCCTCGTCTCGCGTGGTGTTCTGCAGCACCACCGCGTCCTGCACAAAGCGTTCCACATGGAGCCGCTGCGAAAGAGTGGCAATGGCAAACTGGAGATGCTCGCCACAGTTCCGGGCAACACGTCAAAGGTGGTGTCGCGAAGTGCGGAAGCCGGAGCAGCATCTGCAGCGTCCGCGGCGGCGGCAGCTGCGGCGGGTCAGCCACCGAGACCGTCTGTGGTGGACATCTTCGCCGTGGAGCAGTACGCGCCTGCCCTTGCCACGACGGAGCCCGGTGCCATCTTCACCCCTCAAAAGCTGTGCGTGACGGGCATCCTAGCCGCCGTGCAGGTGGCCGCGTCGGCCACACTGGAGAGCATGGACGTGAGCTTCGCCTCCTTTGCGCCGCACAGCATGTCACTCTCCACGCTCTACAACCCGAGAGAAAACGAGGAGCGGGAGCAGCGACTGGACTCGATCCACCACGCCCTCATCGCGGACAACGTCCTCACGGGCAACAAGGACGGCATCTGGCTGGAGATCTTCCACACGCTGCAGGCGTCCGCACCGTCAGCCGCGCTCTCAGCCGGCACCGCATCTGCTGCATCGCCCATGCCATCGAGCAAAGCTGCAACGCCACCCTTCGCTCCGCAGACGCCGGCCTCAGCACGCCTGCAACCTGGATTTAAGCGCACCAAGATTCCTGTCCTCACCGCGAACAACGCAGCAGCAGCAGCCGCAGCAGCCACGTCCTCGTCTGCATCCCAGTCGCCGTCAAGCATCAGCGCTGTAGCGGCGGATGGCGCTGCCGCGACGTCTGCCTCGGGCTGTCAGCCAGCCGGACCGTCTGACGCGAAGGTGATGGACGGCAACTTTGGCGCCCTCGACTTCTCCACGGTGGTGGAGGGCAACCACATCACGCAAAACCGGCGCTACGGCGTGTACGCGATGCACGTCTCGACGATCAACTGCGGCCACTGGCTGGCCAACCGCGGCGTGCTGAAGGACGCGGTGGAGACGCAGTACGAGAACGTGCGCTCTCAGCTCATCCTCGGCAAGCAGAATGTCCGCATTGAAGTACGGCTGCCCTTCGACCTCCACGCGCTGAAGCAGAAGGTCGGTCACGCTCTGCTGCGGCGCAACGACCTCGCGAATAACGAGCAGGCGCAGGCGTTTGTGACGTCGCGGCAGGTCGCCATGACGCAGGACGGCGACCGCACGCTGCTGCAGATGGACACCAACTCCGGTCCGTCTGCGTCGTTTTACGCCTCGCAGGTCCTCATTGGTGTGCCGCTGTACTCAGCCCTGCTGCAGCTGCCCCCGCCGGGTGTGCTTCTCTGGGAGGAGAACAGGTTTCACGATGGCAAGCGCGGCGTGCGGCTGTGCGGCCAGCTTGGACCCCACAGCGCGCGTTTCCAGCGCAACAGCTTCGCAAACATCGCCGACGACGCTTTCGTGGTTGAAGGCCACATGGCGTGTGCGTCGGTCGGAAAGGGCAACGTGTTCGAGCGCAACGGCGTGAGCCTGCGTGTCACCCAGCAGCAGCAGATTCGTCTTGTGACGGTGCCCGCCAGCGCCGCCGCCGCCTCCACGCACCGCACGCGAGTTTTTCAGAACACCTTCAAAGGTGCAAAAGACTCCTCCATTCTGCTTGACTGCGTTGGCGCGGAAGCGCCGCTGCTGTACGGCAACGAGTTCACGGCCCAGCCGCAGGGCAGCACCGCCCTCTACCTGCAGAGCGACAGCGCCGCAGGAGCCGCAGTGGTGCAGGGGAACGTCTTTGCCGACAGCTACGTGCCCGTCTTCATTGTTGGCCGCAACGGGTCCGGCGTGGAGGGTGCGCTGTCCACCTCGCGCATTCTTCTATTGGACAAYCGCTTCACCAACAACTACATCGGCGCCCTCGTGTGCAACGGGGCCTACCCGGTGATGGAGCGCAACCTCTTCGACACCAACGCGCGGGCTGGGCTGGAGGTGGTGGGGAATGGGACGCGGCCGCAGGTGCGTCACTGCCTCTTCCGCCAGCACAAGCGCACGGAGGAGGACTTCGCCGCCGCCGCCGCCGCGTCCACGTCGCGCTCCATGACGGCGCTGCACTACCCGGAGCAGGGGATGCTGCAGCTGCAGTGCCGCCACTTCTCCCTCACACTGCTCCCGGAGAACGCGCGGGTGCTTGGGGCGACGAGTCAGGTGCGACTGCCGGCGGGAGTCCTCGTGGGGCCGTTTGCCGAGCCTCTCATTGAAAGTTGTGGCTTTGTGAACAACGACGTCGGCGTGGACGCGGTGCGCAACGCAACGGCGGCCTCGCTTGGCGTGACAGGCTTCAACGCAACGGTGAAAGGCTGCATGTTTGCGAACCACTGCGTTTGCGGTGTGCTCGTGCGCGGCCTGCCGAGCGCGGGGGACGGCAAGGGCGGGCGTGGCAGCCTCACGAGTGCGACCGCAGGTGTCCGCAGCTCCATCGGCTCCGCCACGGCGGCGAGGGGCTCCACCAACATCACTGCCACGGGGGCCGCAACAGCAGCAGCAGCAACGAATGGTGCAACGAGCACAGCCGCAGCAACGGCGGAGACGACCGTGTTTGAGCACTGCGTCTTCGCTGACAACGCCACCGCGGACGGCTGCGGCGATGTCGTGGCGATGGACGACGGCTACGCGGCGTTTCGCAGCAACATCTTCAACGGCACCGTCCGTGGCCACTCCGGCGCCGTTGCCCTCTTCACGCAGAACCGTTTCCTCGGCCCGCTGCTGGAGGACGACGAGGACGACGAGCTCGGCGCTCCGGTCGACGCAAAGCACACGGGGGTGCCGGCGGTAGTCATCCAAGAGGGCGGCCGCATCGTGGCAGACCGCAACACCATCGTGCGCCGCCTCATCGGCGTGAGCTGCATGCCAGGCGCGGAAGGCGTGGTGAAGGGCAACCGCATTGTTCAGTGTGTCACGGGGCTGCTGCTCGCGCCGTTCAACCGCACCGACGTCAATAAGAATCGCGTGTTGGCGTGTGGGGAGAGCGGCGCGGTGGCGTACGGCGGCCGCATGGCCGACAACGAGATCCTGCAGTCGCCGTCCGGCATCATCGTCCAGCATTCCTCCGCGTACAAGGGCATCAACGCAGTGCCGTCGCACAAGCGCGATACACTGGAGTTCCTGTGCAGCCGCAATGTTATCACCGGGTGCGGCGGCAACGGGCTTTACATTGCCACTGCCGGCACCTTCGACGGCAACAACATTTCGCACTGCAAGACCGGCGTGACGATCGTGAGCCCGGCGGGCGGTGGCCCGGCTGGCGTGCCGCCGACGCTGAAGAACTCGAACGTGTACGACAACACGACCGGCATCGTCATGGAGAACGACTCGGAATCCACCGTGAAAGACAACGACGTTTTCGACAATGAGATGGCGGGTGTGATTGTGATGCCGAACGCGGCGGGTGTTTTTCAGGGCAACCGCGTCTCCTCCGCCATGGACCAAGGCGCGGTGGAGATCCCCACTGAGGCTCGTGTGAAGTCGAACGGCAACGTCATTCGCAACCAGTTCTCCCCTGCCTTCCAGCGCGGCACCCGCGGGGGCCGTGTGAAGGAGTACCAGACGGAGTTGGCGAACCTCGAGAAGGAGTTCGACGAGCTGGAGACGGCGGTGGAGGAGGCGCATGAGGAGGCGGAGAATACCGTCAACACGCTGCAAACGCTGCAGCACGAGTTGGTCGACATGCACTCCCGCACCATCGCCGACTCAAACGCCACGCTGGCCGGCTCGGCGGGACGCGCGCTACGTAGCGCCGGTGCCGCTGGCGGTGCGGCCGGCGAAGCTGCAGGGACGAGCTTCACGACAGGCAACGGCGGTAAAGCTGGCGTCAATGCTGCTGCCGCAAACACCGGCATGTCCACACCGCGAGATCAAAGCACGCGTGGCGGGGCGAATAAACACGCCGCCACCGTTGGCGACAAGGCAAACGACAACAACAACAACAATAATTATGATCCTCAGGGCAACTCGCCGGTTGGGGCAAAGAAGAAAGCGACGTCGAATGCGGCTGCAGGGCGGCGGGTGGCCAGCGCCGGCAGTCGTCGCACTTCCGCGGCACCGACGGGGCCACGCAAAGGAACACCGAAGCCGACTTCCGCAGCCTCCACACCGCACAAGAGTACCGCGCCGTCGCGCGACAACGGCGTGCCACCAAAGCCGTCCTCACCGGCCACTGCGGCCCCGAAGCAGGTGCTGGTGCACGTCTTCGCCAAGGCGGAAGGCCGCAGCAACGCCGGCGCTGTCGGGCAGGTGATCACCGGTGTCCTCGCCAAGCCGCCGCTCTCCTCGCACAACTTCGTGACGACGATCACCACGTCCACATCGCAGCTGCTGCAGGCGCTGGCGTCGCCGAGCACGCAGCCCTACCTTTGTGTGGTGGTGCTGGACACCCGGTTGGATGGGCTGAGCCCGTCGGACTGCCACGCCCTGCAGCAACTGCACGACTGCGCCACGCCAAGCGCCGTCTCCAAGTACCGCGGCTTCACGGCCTTTCAAGATACAGCCGCTGGGGGTGCGAGCAGCATGCACAACACGCTCAGCGGCACCAGCGTCAACCGCTACAACAACAATAACAACAGCATGAGCGGCAGCCCCATCACGACCACCGGTGCGTCCTCCGCGCTCTTCTACACCCTCGTGCCGCAGAGTTTTCCGATGGCGTCTAATAAGCGTGCGGTGGCGGATGCCGGGGAGGGGATGAGCGTGGAGGCGTACGCCACGGCGCACCACCTCATCTCGTACAAGTCCTCCGTGGAGGAAGTGCTCGCGACCCTGCACGGCCAAATCGCGGATGATTTGAAGCGGGTGGCCAACGCGTCCACCGGGCAACGCTCGCGCGTGCGGGGCAGCGTGGCCGTGCTGGGCGACTCGAACGACAAGGCACCTTTCCTGCGCTCAGCGAGCGACGGCAGAGGCGGCGCCGAGGACGCGGGGGAGGACGGCGACGATGTGCAAGGCACGAACAGTCGGCGTGTCAGCAACACGAGCTTCACGACGGCGACGGCGGCGAGCGCGGCTGGCAACGGCAACCGTCCTTCATCGAGCAAGCAGGCTACCACCACCCAACTCACGGCAGAGTACGTCGGGGCGTTGCTCTCGCAGCTCACGCCGGAGGCGCTTGGTTTTGTGACGCCAGGGGACGCGAAGCGGGCAAAGCGACGCAAGTCGTCTGTGGCCGTGAACGGACTTGGGAGTGGCGGCGCAGGCGGCGACGGCGACGACGGGGAGAAGCGAAGTCGCCGTGCGTCTGCCAAGCCACGTCGTGCCTCGGTGGCCGCAAAGGCGGGCGCGGTCTCTGGCGCAACAGCGACGCGGCGCAAGTCTTCCGTGGCAGCGAATAAATCAAGTCGCCGCGGCTCCGTTGCGTCCAAGAAGAATTGACAGACCGGGTAAGCCCGGGGGAGAAGCGAAATGTAGAAAAAAAATGACATTTACTTGTTTGCACACCTGACCTTGCGAACCGTTATTTTTGCTTATCATTCTTTTGGTGTGTTTCTTTTTTGTTTGTTTCATTAGTGATGAACTTTCAGGATTTTGTGCCAGATGCAGCTGCTTTAGATCGTAGTTTACGGTCAATTATGTTTTCCTTGTTTTTCTTCTTTTTGTGTGTGTGTGCCGCGTCTGTCCTGACTGCCCAGCACCAATGTATCATTCATTAACATGTATATATGTAGAGCCAAGCGCAATAGTTGCTGTTCAAAGAAAAATATTTATAACTGCGTTGAAGGAGAAGTTTTCAAAATTCACTAAACTACCAATTTATGATTTTGCTCTATAAATTTGCTTTTTCAATTCAAAGCTATTTTTGTGATTTGTGATGAGCTCAGCTACACGTACAAAATAAATCTTCAAGCTCATCTCTGTGTTACTCTACTTGAGATCGATAGCGATTAAGTGGGATTGAACAAAAGGAAATTGTTTTGCCACATTGTCGCACTATTAAGCTTCTTCGTTACAAAGTACAATTAGTAGCATGAATGGGAAAGCACATAGTACAATGTTGCAAACCTTCTGTTGCCTTTACTTGCCACTATTCTCTCTTTTTCGCCATTTTTTTTTATTATTATTTCTTTCGACCACTATTGTGACCTGTTCATCTGGAGGATTTTTTTTATATGGGGCGTTGAACGCGTTTTCCGACTAAATAAGTTGAAGTCCCTCTCATTTCTCATCTGTGCTCTGGCCAGCACTACAAAAGCAAGAGAGGAGATCAGATAACGTAGCATGGATGCCGCCGCGAGCGTCGTCGCCTAGCCGATCTGATGCAAGCGCAGAAACCGCAGGACACACGCAATCCGGCACACACGCCGCAGCGTCGAGGCCGATAGCAGTCACAGGACCGCCGCTGAATGAAGATGCACAACAGACCGGTGTCTACGTGCTTCTCAACGGCCTTCTCTGCCGCACCGCGGACAAGACCGGCCGCTTCAGCCCCAGCGACGTCTTCGCCGGTGTGAGCCACGACCCCGCACGCGCCAGCCTTCCCGTGCCGTCCCTCGCGTCAGAGAAGGACCAGAACTCATTTCTGCGCGACGCGGCGGACACGGCAACCACGGCGAGAGGCTTTGACGTGGACTGCCCCATCTTCAACACCTTTGGTGTCATGACAGGTGGCGTGCTCATCAACCCTTTCGATGACACCTTCGTGGACTACACGCAGCGCACCCCGTACACCGTTGCAGGTCCTGCGCCGTCGCGCTCGTGCCCGTCAACAGCGTCAGAAGCGCACTTTCAATCCCACTGTGACGCACCGATGGCGGAGGCGCACGCGGCGAATGAGCTGGCGTTCCGCCGCGGCGACTTCTCCGCGATTCGTCCCACCGCCGCCTTGACCCTCTGCACGTCCGAGCTCGCACTGCCGCCGCCGGCACCAATGCCGTGCACGCGTACCACCGGCCCAAAAGGTCTAGCAACATCAGAACAGACAGCACAGCCACCCTTGTCATCCGCCGTTGCCCACGCAAAGAAGTATTCGAAAGCGCATCATCACGACGTCACGGCCTCTGCGTGGGCGGTGGAGCAGTGGTATAATACATTGGCTCTGCCACCCGATCTCACCGCCGCGTCAGCACGGCGGCACAAGTCGACCTGGTCCGACGCGGAGGCGCTTCGACCTCGCCTGCAGCACAGCAGCGTACTGCGGGCAACGCAGGCGGCATCGTCGCTGCGTCCTGCCATTCCGTTTCTCTACCGCGACCACGGTCTGCCTCTTCCCGCGTCGCCTGCCGATCACTTTGACTTCACCGCGGAAGCCGACGCAGGGAACGATTTGGTCGACGTGCCTGACAGAGGCGTGCGCTGCGGTGCCGCGTCGTTTGTGTGCTACTCTGGCGACCCCGGACTCATTCATCGATCCGCCAACCCAGCTCGGGAAACCAGCATGGACCAGCGTGTGCCATCACTGACAGTGCGTCTGCAAAAACGACTACGACCCTACAGCAACAATAAAACCGAAGAGAACGCAAAGGATGCAGGCGAGGCGGAAAGCGAAATGTTGCACAAACGCGCAAAGCACATTGAAGAATTGAAAACATCGGGTGACGTTCCTCCTTCTTTCTCCGCGGTGCCGGCGGCAACTACGGGGCCTGAGAAAGACATCAGCAAAGAGGTAGAGAAAGATGTGCTGGAATACTTCCTCATCCCGTACAGCTCCGACCGCCCGCGCAGCGCGGCCTACCTCCTCTTCTCCGTCTACTTCAACCACCTCGGACTGTTGTGCAACGGCGTGCGGTTGACCGGGGAGACGGCCGCGACATCAGCCCCGCGGCGGCTGCGCGCGGGCCGCTGCACGTGGGACCTCTGCCCGGCGTCCACGTACGACGTGGCAGCGGAGGTGCAGCGAAAGCGAAAGCTGACCCGTGCGCTGTGGTCGGACAGTGCGTTGACGTTTCCCGGTGGCTCGCGGTGGTCGACAACGGCGAGCAACAAAACGGCTGTCTCTGACGCCTTCAACGCGCTCATGATCGGACACAGAGGTGTCTTTTTGCACCGCATCCTGGAACTCAACGCGCATCTTCACAGCTTGGCTGTCGAGGGGCAGCAACCCCTTTGATGGTAGAACGGAGAATGCCACTTGTCAAGAAAGCATTTTAAATAGGTGTTTTTATCTTTTGTTTTGTACCGATCATAATGTTTCGTTTAACCTGCTAATAAAAAAACCTCTGTAATGAAAAGAAAAGATTTGAGGAAAAGATTTATAGACCATCCTTTGCTAACAAGCTGTTTGCTTTGTAATATGAATCTGATTGCATCACAATTATTCTCTAAGGCGAACAGCCTCGATGACAGTGTCTGATTGTAGGTGGATGTCAATGAAACACGAGGTTTCAACCTTGTAATGCCTTCACGTAATTTCTTTGTCCTCTTTCTGAAAACCTGTTTGTCTTAAAAGAAATCAGAAAAGTTGTTGTCGCTTCTACCAGTAATAATCTGAAATAGAAGTGACTGTGCGCTCCCGCTTTCACTAGAAGAAAACATAATACAGGGCGAGGTATGTTGCGCTTGAGTCGACTCCGCCTTGCGCTGGTAACAGGCGGCGCCGTCACACATACAGCCACCACTCTCAACAGCCTCTTAGACATCTCGCAAGGAAAGCAGCTCGTGCCGCGCGATGAGCTGAAATCGTTTCTGAAGAACTCCGTCATGCCGGTGTTGGCAGGGACGGAACTAGACCGCCGCGGCAACTCGACCGAGCTGCGCCGCAGCCTGGGGCAGCTCACGCGCGACGCCGCCTTTGCCGCCACCGTTGTCGGAGCCCGACCCGAAGCCGGCTTTGTGCGCAGCATCACCACCTGCATTAAAGAAGACCATCAGCGGATGCGTTTTGTTTCCAAAATGACCTCTGCGCAGGCGAGCAAAACAATTGAAAACTTGTGCAAGCTTGGGGTGAAGGATGAGGCTGTTTACCCTGTGCTGATCTCGCGGCTGGACTACGGCAATCTGCAGGAGCTGTCCCGCGTGACGCTCGCGTTGGCGGAGTCGGGGCTGCACGAGCTCAACATGTTGGTCGTTGTGCCCCTCTACTGCGGCGACAAGTGGGAAGTGGAGACGAACCACAGCAGCAGTAGCAGCAGCAGTAGCACGAGCGGCAACGCTGCTTCTCGTCAAAAGAGTGGTGGTAGCAACCTCCCGCTGATGCATGCGCCGTCAGGCGGGGTGCGGTCCAGCAACGTCTTCGAAGCCGTGCGTGTGCTGCGTGCGCTGTCGAAGTCGTGTCGTCAGTGTGTGGAGGTGCGCCGCACGGCGGCGCCGCACACTTTTGCCGAAGTACCGCGCGATAGCCTGAACTTGCTGCGCAACAACTTGTTGAAGTTCGTGTTCGAGAACGGGCAACTGCTGCGCGGCGCGCACTGGGTGAACGTCTCCCGCGCGCTCATGTACTTTCCGGTTGAGTTTGCCGAGCTCCGTCAGCTCGCCGCGCTGTGTCCAGCGATTGAGAGAGAAGTGCAAGCTGGAGTTGCGGCACGTCAAGGCCACAGCAGCAGCGAGGGTGCACCACAGAGCATTTCTCTCACTTGCGACAGCGTTGCCGAGGCGGCCATCGCACACGTCTTTGACTACGCAGAGCACCGTCGAGAGATTCCTGCGGAGGGCACGCACGAGGGCAACCTCAGCGCGGATTTTCCTTTTGACCTAGCCTATCCGGACCTGGTCAAACTGCTCCCGATGCTGGAGCACAGCGCATCCACGAAAACGGGAGGCAGTCACAGTAACGGCAACCCCGCAGATCCTACAGAGAGCACAACAGAAAAGTTGCAAGCGGAGACCCGAGTCTATCTTGCCTTGCGTGGCATCTGCGCGCATGCGCCGCAGTTGTTTCTTCGTGATCATGTAAAGGTGCTGCAGACACTGCGCCGGCTGCCGCCCTCGGACGCCGCAACGGCAGCCGTGAATGTTATTGTCAACCAGGCAGCAGCGCGTCTTGTGGAGTTGCCGCCGGCGGAGTTTCTACAAAAGGTGTCGTTCACCACCATCGTGCAGTTCGCCGCCGCCCTCTCCGCCTTGCGCGTCACTCGCTGCGATGACTTCGTCACCTTTGTCTACACCGGCGCGTCCTTCTTTCCTCGCACGTTGACCGCGGACACAACGCTGGCTTTCGCCAACGCCTTGGCGAACGTGGCGACCCACCGCTCCGCGGCCTGCCACGAGGCGATGCGCACGCTGCTCGCCCGCCTCGTGCACAACTACGAAGCGGAACTGCAGACCGCCCCGCTTGTCAGCACGCACCCGCACGCCGTGACCAAGATTTTACGCGCGTGCGTCCTGCTGGACTACATCCCAGAAAGCCAAGTGCTGCAGAGCCTCCTCGGCTGCCCGGCGCGGCCTCTTCAGCTCACCGCGGAGGTCCACGCAGCAGGCGGTGCACTCGCCTTTGGTCTCACCCGCACCTTGGCGCACTTCTTGAAGCAAGCCCGCGTCGACAGCCCAAAGCGGGCGGCAGACTTGTGGGAGCAAGGCGTGGTTAACGCGCTCTTCCCCCTGGTAATGTCGTGCACGAAAGCAGCGTCACAGCAGCCGAATGACGCGTCTGCGGCGTACACGGCGGTGTCGTGGCGCTCCACGCTGGAGATGCTCACCGCCTTTGTCGATCCGTCGCTGTCGCACAACACCCCTGCAGAGACGGCGCAGCGGCTGGTGAGAGCGTTTCCGCTCTGTCGTGAGCTCCTGTCGCACGCAGCGGCTATGACGCAGGTGCAGGTGAGCGCTGTATCAAAAAATGCGAAGAGCACGGCGGACTTGCGCCGTCGCATGCAGCAGATCTCTTTCAACTCGAATTGCTCGCTGCATTTCTTGTCCAGTCTTCTCATCTTTGAGTATTTGATCTACCAGTGCGTGTCGCAGATGTCCTCGGCGAAGGCCGCCGACGTGCCAGAAGAACTGAAGCAAGAGCTAGTAGCATTAAAGGAGACGGCGTACCAGGAGTTTCTCAACGCGCCGTGTGACACAGATCTGGCTGACACACCGATGAGCGTCGTGCACCGCATTTTCGAGTGCCCAGTAGGCAAGGCAGAGCCGCCTGCAACGACCATCTTACTGAGCCGGCGAGACGCGCTTGAGATTACGACGAATTTGCCTTTTGCGTTGTCGCTCGTCATGAATCCTGGGCCGGTGAACGAGTATTTTACCGATCGCTGCATGTCGCTAATGGTTAGCGACGATGGCGACGAAGGCGAGGGCACCGTCTAAGCTGCGAGCTGTGCATAACGCTTCTATACACAATGGTTTTTTTTTTTAGTGCGCTGCTGTATTTATTTGTGTTTTTCTTCGATGACCGTCTTTTCGCTTTCTTTGCCTATTCACACAAATGCAATCAAAAGAGAATTTCTGATTAAAATGGCATTTGGAAAAAAGTGTTTTCTGTTGTTATGTATGGACTGA